>JBCJKH010049777.1:5730-23312 GCA_039877255.1 Loriculus beryllinus | reverse complement strand
GGATCACCTCCTTCGACCTGCTGGTCACGCTCCTTTTGATGCAGCCCAGGATACAGTTGGCTTTCTGGGCTGTGAGCGCACACTGAAGCTGGCTCATTGTGCTTGTGGTTATTTTTCATGCTGATGTTCAGAACTTCAAATAAATGTGCGCCAAGAAATACAGTGTCTTCTTACGCAGATAAAACAGGGAATCACACTTTAAAGGTGATCCAGTGTCTTTATAACATTTCTGCATTAATTTGCATATGGTATATCAAGTGTATAAATCTGTGTTTAGGAAAATGTGCACTAATTTTGAAATATAAATATCTATTTGTCCTCTAAGTAGAAGATCCATGTGTACTTCAAAGCAGGTGGCAGTCTTCATCACTGAAATGTAAAGAAATGTTTATCACTTGAAGAAAAGACAATTGGCCTGTAACTTACCTGTTGCTGAGAATAGCTTGCTGATTTAGAGAGCTAGAAATGTGTCCTTGGTCTCCAAAATCTTTGACTTTCAGTGGGTTTCATATTTAATAGCTTTAGAAGTGCTGCTGTACTATAATTGAAGTTAATTTGTTGTATATGAGAACGAACACTGTTTTTAAGTGCATTGTAGAAGAAACTGGTTTACTGCCGAATTATAAGCAACTTCCAAAACCAGGATGTTGACTTCATTTGATTAAATTTAAGTCTGATTTACTTGATCTGGAAGGATTGTGTATTTTAAGGATCATCTTTTCATACTTAGGATTTCCGTGTCCCTTCTTAAAAAATAGCTTAAGAAATTAGGACAAGATTTCTAAATGTGTATGTCTAAAGATACAGTGAATGTCTGGCAGGATTTTGAGATCATGTCCATCTGAATGTTACTGACTTGTGGACTAGCTCCTGAAACTCACTGTAGAGGGAAGGTCAATGTAAAGATGCAGTCACTTAGCAGTTTGACCATACTATGACCTTAGGCACTCTGAAAGTGACAGGAACTTGCAGTTTTTAATCCATTTCTGTAACTTAGAAAAATTTTCACATTGTCTCATACACTGAAAATTGTTCTGCTCTTTATTTAAAATTAATGGCAAATGATGGCAGAGAGGAAAATCTGTGTAGAAAGAGATGTACAAATACTTATGAACTGAACTCTCCCTCCCAGAGAAGGGATGTCACAGTAGGTGGTATTATTGAAAATTTAGTTTAGCTTAAGAAGCTTTTAAATCTAAAAGGTGAGTGTAGAATTCGGCTGCAAAGTAAGTAGCCATAAAAGAGATGTTAAGACTTAAGGTAATTTCTTGCTGTTTAATGCTGCATTCAGTATAATAACTTGATACATTCTTACTGTACGGTGTTCTGTCACTGCTATTTTTCTAAGTACATATGTGTAAGGAGCTCAAGAATTTCCCTTCTCTTGAATCTTTTGCTCCTTCCCTGTTAATTTATTGAACAAATCAGCCTCACTGATCTCCTAGGATTTAGTAGTCTTCTGCACTATTGGTTTACTTTTATGACTGCTGAAGTAATTATTTGTTGTTCCTTAAGTTGCCATGAGAAAGTTTCTTATTGCTCTTGTGAATACTCTCTAAATTTCTTGTTGCTCTTGTGAGTACTCTCTAAGTATCCAGGCAGCTAATCTGGAGGATTAAAACCAGCCACATCAGTTTAAATTGTACATGCTCTTTTAGTTCTTCTATGCTGTAGTGTGAAAACAGCTCTTCATACTTTGAAAGTCTCTCTTTTGACTAGTGAGAATTAAGAGCTATAGGCCAAGTCGGAACTGGAAAAGTCCTAGAGTGGAAACTAGCACATCTACTAGTAGGAGATTCTCATGGCCTGAGTCTTTGCTCAGGGGTATCAGGGCATGCATCCTACATGACTTAATTCAGTTCATTGTATTCAAAGAGACTACACAGATGACAGTAGAAATGTTCTGAAGTCATGTTCATTAAGTTACCTTCAAAAATAAGGTGCTGGTAATTTGTTGCAAGTATTACGGTAAAGCATCTCTAAAAGCCATGGTTGAAAACACATTTTCCATTATTTTTTTTTTTAAATGATGTTGAAATGTTCATAACTTATGTGAAACTCCTTTGTGTCCATAGAACCAATATAAAAGAATAAAATGTGAGGGAAGCTAGAGAGTAACATCAAAAATCCATTGTGGAGGAAAATACCACATACATTTCAGCTGATAAAATTCTTTTTTCCTTGCACCATGCATTTGTTTAGGTCTTTTGCTTATGACTTATCTGTAAAGGGTTTATACAATTACATTATTCTTAGCAAAAGACCGTCAGATGTTTTTCAGTATATGAATAAAGATTGACTATGGTTTCAATAATGAAATGTTACACCATACAATGGATTTATTGCAAAAAAATGAAGTAATACTTTGCACACACTTGATTTGAAAATATTTGAGAATCTTTCTTTCATGCGCTTCCTTCCTCATTCATTCATAAATGCTCGTATTTTATATAGCTGTATTAAGGCCTACACCTGTGTGCAGCTATTGATACTTCTAAATTTCCTTTTGAAAACTGTATGGTTATACTTGAGTTTGTAGTTTCCTCCTATGCAATGTGAGCCATGAGAAGGACAGTCTCAGCTGCAGCAGCCTCCTTTATTGTATCACTGATCCTGTGAAAAGGCTGTGTCATGCTTCCTTGTTTATGTGTATTATTTCTCAAAGAGAATCACCATCAGAATAATTATCATACTTAGCAGCAAAGCAAGAACCATGTCAAAATATTAACTGATTTTTTATTTTGTTTTTTTTTTTTTTTTTTAATTCACATAAATCACACCTCTTTATGTTGTGGTCAGAAGAAGAAGTGATTTTTTAGAATGTGTGTTTTGTAATTTTGATCCACCAGTAAAAGACATTAAAATGCAACTGCTACCTCTGAATTTATGCAGGCTTTCTTACTTGAAAGAAAATTTCCCATTTAAGCACTCAAGGTAGACAGTATTTCTTTTATCATCCCTTAGGAATTCTAACTAGGATGTATTTATTCTGTTCAGGGCTGTAGGTTGTTGGGGTCTTTTTAGTTCCTTGTAAGTATATTCCTGTCAGTGCTGCTGACATACACCAGCATCACAGAATGAAATACAGCAATGAAAATAGAGTTTGAGGCCAGCATGTTTGCTAAAAGCACTGAAAGAGATGTCCTTAGTAATAAACAAGAAAATAAGAGGGTAGACCACAACTGGATTTGGTGCGTGTCCTCCAAACATGTACTGATGCTATAAAGCTGTACAAATTGATATAATAAAGGCAATGATTTTCCCCTAGGCTTCACTCCAATAACTGATAAAAAGTAAGAGGAGGGGAAAATCTGATGACCTGGGCACTGAGGACTGAGGAGCTGGAGAAAAGGTTATGATTGATTTGACCATGGACACATTAGGTAATCAAGCTAAATGCAAGACCATTAAAAGGCAATGCTGTATGTTGGTTATCCTTGTGGACAGCAACCAAAGGGTCGAGAGCATATTTCAAAATAAGAACTAGATCAAAGTTCTTACTTTAGAGGGCTGGGGAAGGACTATCAAAGCACTCTGAAAATGTTAAATCAACTTAGTACTAGTTTAGTTGCTATGCTGCTTCATGAAGGACAAAAGGGTTTGACAGATGTAAGTAAACCAACAGAATTCTTTCTGTTCTTGAAAAGTCAATGAAAATGGATCTTAATCTTTGCCCACTTCGCGTTTCCTTTTTTCTTGTGTAAACAAAGAGGAATTACTCCTGGCATAAAACAATCATTTCTGACCCTAAAAACAATGTTTTAGGTGTTTTTACACTCTCTACATCAAATGTTGTAAGGTTTGTTAACTTGGAAGCATAGAGTTTTTGAAAGCAAATACATCAATGTGCTGGCTGCTGAAGCTCGGGGAGGGAATACTGCTGGGACATACCACAAACCATTGAATCTAACCAGAGAACACAATGAATTGCTCCTTAATCACTGCAAATGTGAGGAAAGGGAAATATTGTTGAAAGGCATCCATTCATGACAGGCATGCTAGAAACTGTATACAAACAACGTTTTCTACAAGTAATAGAAAAGTTAACCTCAAAAATTTTTCAACCTAGCCAAGTTCTTCAGAATACCCTGGAAAAGTAACTGTTTCAGAAAGGAGGGGGGAAAATATGAATTGGAAAATGCAAGGAAAAGAAAAAAAAACTTCAAAGGCTCTGAGTATTGTATACTTGGGGACAGCATTTCAGTGCTAGTAAACTTAAACAATTTAAGCTCTAAATTAGAGCTTGTGGAAGAGGTCTAACTGCAGTGGATATGAGGAGTGTCTTTTGGTGTACATGAATGCCGTGTTTAGAGATTCAGCAATTAGATTTTTCATAAGCAATATTATCTTTAATGCTGGTAGAGGTGACAAGTAGCTCCCTGTTTTTCTTCTCCTTACTACTATCTCTTTGAACTAGGTTTTTTAATGATGATATTCTTACTTTGTTTTCTCCTGTTGGAAGATCTGATATGAGATTTCTGAAATGCATCCCAATTCTGTTCCCATTACATCAATATCAAAGCAAAACCATGCAGCATGTATTTTTGTGTATTTTATATACATTGTGAATACGTACCTTTAAATAATAAACAAATAAGTAGCAAATCAGTAAGAGTTTATTCACTTTCCTTTCTCTGAAGAAGTATGAGGAGCTGAAGACTTGACTCTATTTGGATCAAGCCAAGCTATCAGAAAACTGGGTAAGGCTGGAGGAAGTCATGTACTCATCACCATTGCATATTTTTTGTCCTTGTTTATTCACTTGGCTAAGCTACTTGGCTAACTTTTAAACCACTGAGGACAAGGTTTTAGACAGGAAAATGGGGAAATGATCATGGGAATTACTAATTATGGGTGCTCTTGACTGGAGAACAGACATGACCTGAAATGCCATTGTTTGAAGTGCTTGCAACCTCCTTATAAATTACTTCAGTGATTTTTCGTTACTATAGAAGAATAATTGTTTATTACTGCTGCCCTCTGTTCTGAAGTGCTGCATCATTCTAGAGTGCTCTGCTGAAGGGATACTTCCCCAGCATCCACTTATATTTTAATGAGCAGATACATAAAGTACACTATTTGTTTTTCCTGATAATTCCTTGCACATTAATGCTTCTGAGGTGGTTTCTATAATGTGTTTAAACCAGATTGTTTAAAAGTAACGAATCTGAGCTACTGGGGCAAGACAGACTAACAAAATTCAGGTGAAAAGCATGAAGCCAGCTTTATGGTTGCTTTATTTTGCTTTAGCAGCCAATATGCCCTTGACTAGATAGAGTCTAGCCATCTACTACAAATTCCTATACTTGTTGCTGCAGTGGCTTTTGTTGAAGATATTGGTTTCCATTATATGAGTCAGCAGTGTTTATCAATTTTAATATCATGCCTCAGGAATATTACCACTTACACTTTAATATGACTTGGTTTGTCAATCCAAATCTTGTTTTTTTGCATTTTTAAAGTCATAATGTTATAATTTATAGGGCTTCATGATAATCATAAAACTATGCCTGTTGGTTCTTAGATAAACGGTTTAGGAAGATACGGCTTTTTTGTTCTTGCAATGTACTGTTTCATTTGGCAGGTTTTATTTACTATATTTAGAGGTGTAACATTGAGAAAATAATAAATGCAAGTTTAGAAGTTTTATTTGAATCACAGTGGGCATCTCAATTGGAATGCTCTTTTAGGGTCCATCCTATAAAGATTTAGTTTGTGTTGCTGATAAGCCCTACAAAATTCTTTGTGTAATCATGTTTTAAAATCACACCTTTTCTGAGCCTACTCACGTGGAAATAATCACATTTTATTATAAACTAATACCTTAATTCATTGTGCCAGCGCCTTCTAATACTCATCAGAAGAGCTGTTTCCCAGAATGTGCACAGACTCAAAAACATGACTCCTTGATACAACCTTTGGTGTAGAATTTTGCAGGCAATGCACCATCAGAACTGGGGGGATTTGCTGCTCTGTTTTCAGCTTTGTATGGCCTTTAGCAACTTATTTGTCTCTGCTTTGATTTGAAGTTCATTGAGTGAAGACAATAAACCTTCTTCCGGCTTACCCCTCTCCATGTAAATATCTTAAATTAGTCAAGTGACTGGCATGTCAGAAGCATGAGCTGAGTTCATGTGTAAATTGCTCGGCAAGTCGTGTAATTTTATGTGCTAACAACATCTTCTGTGCAGGAAAGAATGTATATTTCATTGCATTAGCTTTTCAAAAATAGAGATAGGTTGTATTATCTTTATTTTAAAGACCACTTAGAACTTTAATGGCAAAGCCATTTTTAATTATTTGTAAGGGAGTACTTATATTTGATTAAAGTAAACAATATTGCTAATTTGATATCATCTTTCATTCAAAAGTTGTCCAAACATTTCAAAAAGTCTTAAGACACCTTTGTGAGGTCTCATGTAAAGAACAATTCTTTACATGCATCAACTATTAGGAAAGCAAAGTTGGTTTTAAACATTTGCTGTGTTTTATGGTACAAACCTGGGAGTATGTTAGTAGAAATAGTATTGCCTGTGCATTGCAGGTACCTCAATACTATATTTTGGTTGGCACTGGGACTTTTGTTTTGATTCTTCAGTCTGAAATATGGCTGTTGCAACACCAAACAGTTCCTCTTGTGTTTTCTTAGGCAAACTGTACTGTTACTAACAAGGAAATTGCAGAGCAAACCCAACTATTTCTTTCAGAAAAGGTTTTGGCTCACAGATGGGACAATGCAAACCAAAATCGTGTGGAAGGAACACTAAATCCCCAAAGTGTGCTGATAATTGAGTGTACTGCTCAATAGTATCTTTCAACATGTTTGAGCTTTTATTATGGAGAGTGGTGTGGGTGTGGTAAGGGTTTTGGGGGGGAGATTGTTGTTGTTTTCTTACCCAATACTTTATAAGCTCTATTTTGGGTTTTTTTGTATTTATTTTCTTGCCTGTAGTCCTGACTGTTTGTACACCTGCAAGTTACTTGGTACACTTTTTTTTATCACCCCTGTCACCAAGGTACTTGTACCTTTTCCAAAGTATACTCCAAGCACACAGATGATAAATCTTTATCAGTTGTAAAAGAACAGTTTAGGAAGGAGGTTTACTATGAAGTGTTAACCAGCAAAGGTGAGCCCAAAGCATCTACTTTTGGAAAATAGTATTTCCAAAACATGTTGCTAGTGTACGGACTGATGGAGAATTCATACGCCTCAATTGTTGAGTATTACAGTCTGCATGCGCATGCTGGCAGAATAAAGGAAAACAGAAGGAGCTCCAAGGATTTAATTTATAGTGTATGCTACAGTTGTAAAATTATATTCTTCTTTTATGTGTTTAGTTTTTTCTAAACTGAAGTTTATGTGGAAAAAAACATAATGAATCCCTATATATCGCTTTCTTCTATTCCAAACTTATGTTTTTTAACACTCTCCAGTGAGAAGCTGTTTATCTCAGCTTTGTGCATTTTGACATACAGGACTCATGTGGCTTCATTTATTTAATCTGGAAAGCTTTTGAAAGAAACACCAATTGCAGCTGTGAATATTCAGAAACATAGTGTGATTCTCTACAAAAGCAGGACATTTTCTTTACTATATGGTCTCTTGAGCTTTCATTATTTTTACCCGTTTATGAATAGAGTAAGCATTTTGGTACAATTTATAGAAATGTAGTATACTCCTTAAGAAAAAAAACACATAAAACAACAAAGTGAGGAAATAACTTTTTGCGGGTTTGTATGAGTGTGTGTATATACATGTGTGTGTGTGTGTGCACACTAATTTATTAAATACTGAGCTTAAATGTATATATATTGCTCTTACATTTACAAAGGATAACTTCAGTGGAGGTTCCTGTCAAAAAAAACCTTAGAACTGTGCAGGTTTTCTTCTGCAGACATTTGCCTTTTGCCATTTCACAAGCTGGTTTGGGTTCAACTAACAGTGTTTGGAGCAGATTGATGCTACACGGAAGTTAGACAAAAGAAAGGAGCTGCAAAACCTCTAAGGGTTCCTGTAATTTCTAATTTCACTCCGTTTACATGCAGGTTTATTGTTCTGAGACTAGAACTGGGGCAAGTAATGAGCTGATCCTTAGCTCTAAATGGGGTGTGTGGCAGAGGTGACAGGCTCGAGCTGTGGGAAAAAGAAATTTGTGATAACTTCTTAGAGGTGGGTTTGGGATCTTTGTTTGCTTTCCCACAGTGCTCAGCAACTTGATGATCTAAAGTTTTCTTGGTATCAGTCAGCTCTTCCTCCTTTTTTTTTTTAACTTGTGATTTTCATTCCAGTCCCATTGCATGAAACCATTTAAGTCATCTTTGTGATATTTACAGTGAAGTTCAATATTGCCTTCCTTAGATACACATTAAGCATTGGTCCTATAAATTGGCCTGTTCCCTTTGGGCAGAGCTGTTACATCTGGACCCATGCAGAGCTGAACAGGCTTCTGTAATAATAGAGTGCTGTGTGGTCCCTGCTGCAGTGGCTATCTGCCTTTTCAGAAATAACATCACAGTCTGATGTGATGTGTGTAAATAGCTCCCTGCACTGAAAACAATGTGCGACTGATCCAGCCTTCCAGCTTCCCTGATCCTAACTAGTGTGCTGCCTGTTTTCAGGCCTTGATGCTGTGAAGCATTGCCCAGCAGTAAGGAAAACATCTCTGTATTATCGACTGGTTTGGCCACAAATCCAAAACATAGTACCATAAAAGCTATTGTGGAGAAAATTAACTCCAACCCAGCCGAACGCAGTGGAAATAGTTAAATAAGCTCTATGACCTACATCACTAGAACAGTAAGGGGATTTGTCCCTTAACAGCAATTGATGAACTTACCTAGAATGGCCAAAATTTTAAGTATTTCCTGGTAGAGTGGTCAGGAGGAACTGCAACAGCAGAAAGCATGTCTTTGAGCTTCCCTGCCAAGCAAGCATTTTCTGCCTTGGCTCTTGGGTAGATTGGCATCTCCACTGTACAGACGAAATACCTTGAATATGTGTTTGTCTGCCTGTCCTGATCTAGTGAGTCTTTAGGAGACTGTGTCTTAAGTGTGATGGCCTTGGCACATGGTAATGTTTTGCCACATAGTAAACCCAGTGTTTGTTTTTGTGATATTGCTTGTCCACTGTGTTTCTCTGTGATTTATATATGAAGGTTCATACTGCCCCTTTTTATGGTTTAAGTATGTCTAAGTGGCTCCCGACCTTCTCCTCATGATTGACTGTGCATCTATCACAATGAGGGGTAAATGAACTGTGACTGTCAGTAGCAACATGGCATATTTTTAGTAGTAATGTATAGCCCAGTTGATCGCTAATCAGACCACAGCCTTTTAGTCTGGTAGATGAGTGCAGAACCGCAGCTGTTAGCTGTAGCTATGAATTTTGATCAGGGTAAACACTGAGGGCTCATTTGTTATTGAGATAGGTAAGAGTATGGCAACAGGAGATGATGGAGGAAAGCAGGGCTGTGCTGCATGCTGCTGAGAAATGAGACAGTCAAATAATGTTACACTTCACAAATTTCCACACACAAAAGAGAATGCGGGTTTACAAGACTGGTATATAGCAAGTGCCTGGCACTATCTGGTAGCACTTTGAATGTGTTAGTACAGGGTAACATCTGTGTTAAAATTGGCTGCTTCATCAAATTCAAGTAGTATCTGATGTCCAGTTATATGTTCTTAATTTTGCTTGTATGTAACATTTCCTTTGAGTCCTCTTCCATTCTTGGTGACATCATCCTTTTATGGTACAGATTCTTATATTCTACCTAGCACATTGACATGGTCTAGCAAAAGCAAATGATCTCTCCACACTTCCATCATGTTTATTTTACTAGTTTATTTACCTGCTTATGGTAAAGATACACCAAATGATGGCACATGGGAACAGGTGGGACTGCCTTTGAAGGACAAGTGACAGTCATGACCCAGGTTACATTGTTAATTGGTAAGCTCCAAAATATTGCAAGAAAAATTATTTTATACCCCTACGACCTTCATTTTCTCATCCTCAAGCAGCATTCATTTTTACAGCAAAGGACTTCTTGTGATACCTGGTTTTCAGGAATATTAAGGTAATTGGAAAAGATACTGTTTTGTTCACTGTTTGCACTGTGCAGTATTTCTAAGACCCCAGTGAGCTCATACATTACTACATTTTCACAAAAAAGTTGATCCCTGCCTCTAAGGCTTTACAAAGTCTGTTTAAAAGAACATAGTGACATTACAAAGTCAGGGGCTCAGAAGTTAAAACTGCAGCTGCCCGCGTAACTTACAGCTACCTCCTTGCTTTGTGAGAGTTATGGCATGGCATTCCCTATTTTTCCTACTCCCTGAAAGTCCATGCCTTAACTAGTACTCAAGATCTTATATGGAGGACTAATGCAATTGACTGTAGATCATCTTCCTTGTTTGTTCTCGTATCTAGAAGTTTGATGCCCCATATGCACAATTTTAATGTGATGCAAATAAGTTCATCAGTTTGTACACCGTTCAGCTTCTGCTGTGATTGAATAGTGTATAACTAACTATGTACTGTTTAACAATTCTGCCAAGGTTTTGTTGGGGTGCCATAAATACAACCCAGGCTAACACATAATTTCACAAAGATAAAGTCTGACTGTTCACTGAGCAGGTGCTGCACAGAGATAAAAGTTTCAGCAGTGACATTGCACAACCAATATTTTTACTCTTGTGAAATATATCTGTGTATGCAAGTTATATCTCCTTGCTATTTATTTTTTAGTTTATATGTATCAATAGCTCATTTAGGTGCCAAGATACCAGATGCAGAGAGTTTACAAAGTTAAGTTCAGTGGCTTACTGAAGGCCTGTTAGTGAAATGGAGAATTTTTATTTTGTAGAGGCTGGGAGGTTGGAAACTAGATGATGTTTGAGGTCCTTTCCAACCCAAACCATTCTGTGATTCTTTGATATGCACAGAACTAAAGATTTCTCATAGGTGGGCAGTCTTTGGCAGAGATTTTATGATTAGCACTGTTACAGAGTTTCTGTAGCATGGTTTTTGAATCATGCAGTAAGTATTTTATGTAGTAACCAACTTTATATTGAAAGGGATTCATGCAACATTGAAAGGAATTTTGTTCACACTGTCAATGAGTGAAGCACTGAGCAAAGAAGGAAAATGAGATATTTGATTTTTATTTGAAGTAATTTTTTTTCATATAAATGTGGAGGAATTGCAAAAACATGCCAGAACTGATACGTAAAGCCTGGTTTATAAAATGGCTTACTGTTTTATTAAAATAATACTTTGTAAAACAATAAGCAATAACTGTTGTTCTAGGCAATATACTCTCATGGTTTATATAGTATATATTCTAAAAGTAATTCATTCTCAGTCACTGACCCATTGTTATTTTTTTCAGTGCCACAGTAGATATAGTGGATATAGCTTTCAAAATATGATTAAATTGTATTTTATGCAGCATTTCTTTTCAGATTTTATTTATAGCTTTTGGTTGGTTTGGGGTTTTTTTTGAGAACACATCACCCTCGAACATGAGATGGTATACAGAATAAGTACATTATTTTAAATCTCTCTAACTTAACAAGGCATCCAAGGCTGAACTGACATTATCTCCAGTGGCTGATTACATTTCCTGCTGGTGGATACTGTCAGGAGTGAAGGAGGAAACTCTCGGTGGAACAGATAGAATCTACCAATCAGTTCTGCTGTAATTAATGTAGAATTTACAGCAGAAAATCCAGACTATCAGTGGTGTGTTCAGTAACTCGTACCAAGGCCTCTCTATCAATAATGCTTATCTTTGGAAGTGGCATAGTTAATTTTGTCAGTAGTCCGTAAATTAACACGGAAATTATGAATCTGCTATAAAATCAATACAACTAATTGTAAATTAATAGATTTCTAAATGTGAAGGAGCATGTAATAATGTAGATGAGTCCTTGAATGAACATGCCAGTTCTGGTGTCAGGGGTGGAAGCTTCCCACTGTTTTATGTGACATCTTCAAGTGTAAACACATTTCTTTTCCTTCCCCCAACTGATTTAGCCTGCTACCGTAGCAAGTAACATTTCCATTAACCTCCTACCGTTAAATCGCAGAGTAACTATAATCACAAAAACATCCACCATGCAAGCAAACTAACAGAGCAGCAACTGTGGTCATAGCTTATCTCCATCTTACAGGCATTTTTTTTTGTGGGCTCACCGCAAGTTGGTGCAGAAAAAAATCCCTTTAAACTGAATCTAATGAAGGAGGATAAAAATGGATTGTTACAATACAGTCTAAGGGTTTATAGATACTTCTGTGTATGCTTGCTAGAAAGAGAAACATTTTTTGTGTTGTTTCCTTAGCAGCTAGGCAGCGCCCTATGTATTGATGCCTCTACTACTTGGGATTGAAATAGCAGAAGACAAATAGTTTGACATCAAGATACTACAGATTTTATTTCAAATAAAATATAGGTAGAAGCTGACAGAAGCTATGTTACAGGCAGTAGAGCAGAAACCATTTTAGGGCAAGAAAAGCGTTCCTGTTTATTACTTGCACTGTTTTGGTTTTGCACTAGAGCAACCTGTGTTTGCATATGTGCAATAGCCATAACTTTTTGTGACTTAGCTCTCTTTTTAACTAGAATTGACTAAAAGATGGCTTTCATCACATAGCATACTAAGCTTTTGTTTTTCTAAAATCCCAGCTTGGTAAAGCATGAAGACTTGAAACCAAAGTAACTCTGAAGCAAGGTTAACTTTTACACACAGGTTTTTCTGATCTGGAATTTCAAGGTGTCCTTATCTCCCTCCAAGATTGACCCCAGAAACTTGGCAGAAAGCTATTCCTGCCAAAGGCTTATCTTTCAGCACTGGTTCTCTCTTCTGGATACAGCTATACCTGCTAGTATTGATGAATTTAGTGGTAGCATCTTCAGTACCTATGCACTGTGGGTTTGATTTATGTTCTTCTTATAATAATTGAATCATGAATAGGATGATGATATGTCTTATAATGAGAAGTCTATATGTGAAATATTTGCAGTAATAGGACATTTTACATTGGAGTAATATACACTGTGTGCCATAGTTTAGATGGAGGACAGACTCTTAAAAAGGTTTGTCATGAGCTGCTTGAACTAAAATGTATAGAAAGCAGATGCTTTTGGTTTTTTTGCTTTTGTTGATTTTCTTATTTTAATTAAAGTGAAATATGGGATTTTTCTAACAGCCTGTGAGGTGACTTAACAGTAGGGTGTTGTGGAGGAGTAAAGCACAGCTTGATGTGCAGCACTGCTCAGGAGGAGCAGCAGCATGATTGTATCAGATGCAGCCTGGTCATTCTGACAGCCACCAAGTTAAACACTTTGGTAATACTTCCCAGGATTGCAGCATACAGTTTAGTAACTCTTAATGTTTATATATGTTTGTTAAAAGTCAACTGTTTTTCTGTGTTTTTAACTGTCCTGTAGCAGTAAGAAATAAGACGCATCTTAGAAACAGTGTCTGACCTTTACTCAATGTCCCTTGTCCTGGTTTGTCAAATATACCGTGAATATGAATTTCCTTGTCCAAATATGAGCGTTTGTTTAGAGCCCGTTTTGAGTCCTTTACTGCAGAGTGTCTGCATGAAAGGACACAGAAAAGGAAATTCTTAGCTATGAGTAATATTCAAACATACATGAAAGGCTGAAGGGAAATGTATTTCTCAAAAGGTCTCAGATTAGTTAGAGATGATACAAGATTTGGAAAAAAAATGACAGTTAGCAAAGAGCTTTACCTAGGGGGTAACAGGTGAAATGTGCTGAATGCTGGGTATGAGTAGAAAATATCTCCAGTGTTCCGGCATTGATCTGCACTCTCATACCCAGCCAGGAGATCCCAGTGGAGGAGCAGTCTGCTGTGGAGCTGCTGAGCCAGTACTCCAGTCTGCCAGGGGTTCAGTGAAGGGGAGCTCAGGCCCTCTGACTAGGAGGTGGCACATTATCTGTTTTTCTCTACAGCTTTATGATGAAAAGAGCTCTGCAACTATGCTGCATGACACAGCTTTGTGCTAACTACATGGCTTGTGTAGCTCCAAAATAATAGGAACATTCTTGCTGTGTTAAAAAGAAAAAAAGGGATGCACTTTAAGTCTATGTTAGAAGGGCACAACTGTATATAAGCATACAAACTATTTAAAATCATCTGAGAATTAGAAGTTTATTATATGGTCAGCTATACGCTGTAGGAAATCCTGTTTCTCCTTAACAGGCTTTCAGGGTTCTTATTTAAATGCACAACATCATGATTCAAGTGCTTCCTATGATGGTAAATTTAGAAAATGAGCAGTGTAGTTCAAAGGTGGTATCAGTTGCAAAGGAAGGGCTTTGTTCTTTTGCCTTTTCTCTCTTTCTAACTTCTCTTTTAAGTGTCCTTCTGCATTAAGCATTTCATGTGGTTGACTGTTGGTGTATTCTCAAACTACCCCTTCTTTGATAATACATGCTAGATAAGAGCATTATTTGGATAAGAGCTACATTGAAGATGATGTGTATTGATTATATGTATGTGCTGGTTGTAGTACATGTGCAGATTGCTATAGTTTTCTATCCCTTGCAAAACATTTCTTACCTTTTTTTTTGCGGGAGGAGAGAAAGATGGGAGTGTCAAAACTGAAGTAAAACTTCTTTTCCCCACGTAAACATTAGATCTGTAACAGATTTCCTGATACATTATTTTAATCTTTTTTCTTTTTATTTATTTTATTGTAGGTAAGTGGAAGCTTTCTCTTCATGACTTGGGGACACATTTAACTGCTGTGGTAAGTGTTCTCCATCACATGAATATAGGGATCAGCTGTGTGTAAATTAACACCATAAGTTGGCTTCACAACTGCCAGCAGATGGTTTCTAGAAGGCTGTATATATACATTCACACACGCTGCTTCTCCTACACAAGTTGTTGGTAGTTTTGAATACAGAAGATCTATTTTCTACAGATCTGCTCAGTTGTATCGATTGCAGGTATCTTCGCTCATTTTTATTCATATTACTGTGGTTTACCATTAGCTTTGTTATGCTTTGTTTGATCTTACAATACAGAAGCTTGTTAGATGAAGTGGATTACTTGTGTTTCTGGTTTGGCTGCTTGTCTTCCAGATTTCATGTGTTCAGTTATAGTAATAAATGTTGTTTTCCTCACCTCCTTTACCATTATTTTGCAACACTTTACAGTAGCACTGTTCTGATTGTTAGAGGCTCAGACTTACTGATGTATGTAACTTTTTTAATTGAAAATTACTTTATAAATTGCATGTGTGTATGAAAGGAAAAAAATTGAATACCTATCTGTGGCTTCTTTCAGAGCAAAAAGAAATGCTTGAGTTTTGTTTTGTGCACTAGCTGTTGCTGATATACCACAGCTGGGTGAAAGGGAAGGACAGAGTGATTTTTAGGAACTCGGGGGTTAGATGGTAAGGGAGGAATTTTCTACTTCAGGTATGCAAATTCCACAGGGTTTTTTGTCTAAGCAGGTGTATGATGAATGAGGCAGTGGACTGCAGGAGAGAGAAACATCCTTTTGTGTTTCTGGCATTGACCTAGGAATGGTAATATGTGTGTAAACCTCCTGTTAAAAGTGCTGTGATGTCATGTTCAAGCATCATCTGTTCAGTCGTGGCTTTGAAATGAAATTTTATGACCCTGTTTGATATTTGGTTTCTTTTGTAGGGGTTTGGGGATTTTGTGACTGCAGAGCTTTATCCTATGTGTTTTTCATTTATATATTGGACTAAAGAATTAATTACATACAGTGGTAGTATTTTAACCATAACCAAGGTACTAGCCTTTGCCAACAGCATTGTTTATATTGATGGTATTTTTGGATGCAGGTAGAGAAGGTTATGCTAGTATAGAATAGCTCTTCATTAAAATGGCTTTTTTTTTTCCCAGCAGATTTTTGCTATAACAAAAAAGAGCAGTTCACCTCTTCAACTAAATTAGGTTGATTTATTTGTATTGTGATTATTTTTTTGTTGCTTGGCACTGTCCATCTGCATTTTCTGTGGGGGGAAAAAAAGGAAAGAAAAAAATCATTATGTAGTTAAAGCCTGTACTTGTGAAATTCAGTTTTACTCCAGGTATTGTGCTCTATGTGTGAACTGCCTGCTTGAGAGTGTAGTTCTATCAGTGTCAACCCTAATTACATATTATTTTTTCACCTTTTAAATTTTATCTTCTTGTTGGGTAGAAACACAAATTAATTCCTGGCAGTCAAATGCTTTTTTTCTTGGATCATACTAAAGAAAGCAGATTTTACTGCAGATTCTACACTGAGATCCGTGCCCCATGCTGTTCCCAACCTTGGTTTAGTTTTCTATTGAAGAAGCAGTACTAGAAACATCAGAAAATGGGAAGGTGAAGGTCAGGCTTTGTGCTTGTGTAGGCTTTTTCATACTTGTGCTTTGAACCTTTCTAAGAATAACGGAGACACACAAATCTGGATGTTGTTTGAAGAGCTGTCTCAATGGAGGTTGGCCAGAGCAAATCATACCAGTGTCAGGGCAAATCTGTGCTGTGTCTTTTCATGCCAGTACATAGTCCACCAGCTTAACTTCTGTGCCCCATTTCAAGTGATCATGGTATACTGATATGCCTGTCTCCTATTCTACATTTTGTTTGAGGGTGCTGGTTCCTGACATCTGAAGTTGTTCACTGTAAAAGCTGCAGTTAACTATTTGTCAGTTTTCTTTTTTCTTCTAATACTGCTTACCCCCAGTGATGCTCAGTTGTACTTAGCATCATTATATATGAAACTTTTTTTTTTCAGTTGTGATAGATATTTTTAGTTTGCATTACATTGCAGCAATCTTAAAACTGTTAAGAACTGAATTTGGGATTAATGCTGATGTTGAACATTTTCCAATTCATTTTGCAGCTCAGGTTGCTTTCAAGCTTCTGTTGAGAAACCTTAATAAAGCAAAATAGTATTGCAGAAACTGGAAAAGTAAACGTTTAATCCTTTATAAACAGCAAGCATTTTAATTATTCTGGCTTTGCAGGTTTTCTTCTGCGCTATTTTTTAGGCTCTAAATGTTTCTACTGCCACTTTTCCATATTCAATCACTTGTTATGCTCTTATTGATCACATTTAGTTTAATTTTCAGAAATGAAAATTTTAAAAACCTTTAGTATACAACTTCTTTTACCCTGTTGCTTATTCTCTTGCATTAATTGACAAGTTAAAGGTTACAGTAAAGACTAAAAACATCAAGAGAATCAGTGGTGCGTTTTGCTGCTGCTCAAAGGAAACATCAAATATACAATTGCAGTACCAGAAACGTAAACACTAAAAATCTTATGTTTCAAAATAGCTATTCAAAACAATATTTTGAATTTATTTTTTAGAACATTCAAAACAATATTTTTTTATTTATTTTTTAGAACTTTTTTTACATTTATTGCTATAAATGTTGGATTACTTTAGACCTGCAAAATTTGATATGTATGTATAGGTTGGGAAAGCATTTCCCAGCATCTCATCAGGTTACTTCAGCTGAACATGATTCTGAGGCATGCCTGAGTGAAGGCTATCATAAGGTTTCTCCATCTGGCTAAAGG
>JBCJKH010049776.1:0-10566 GCA_039877255.1 Loriculus beryllinus | reverse complement strand
AGAAGCTGTGGCTGCCCCATCCCTGGCAGTGTTCAAGGCCAGGTTGGACACAGGGGCTTGGAGCAAGCTGCTCTAAGTGGAAAGTGTCCCTGCCCGCGGCAGGGGTTAGAACTGGATGGACTTTAAGCTGCCTCCGAACCCAAACCAGTGTGGGATTCTATGACCCATCCAACCACATCCTCGTGGGACCATCCCATCCGTGCAGCAGGACCAGCACACTGGCGCTTGGATGCTGTACAAACACTGTTCATGGTGCTGTGCAAACGAATTGCAAGGTATGAAAAATGGTATTAACTGCCCCTGCCACGGTATTACTGCCCCAGGTAGAACATTTCCAGGTGCTGACATCTATTTAGAAATGCACTAAAATCTCTCTTTAAAACAAAAGGAGTGAGCTCCAGAGAGTTTCAGAGCAGGGGCTAAACCACTCTGCAGCACCCTGGGGAAAAGCCATCAAATCCAAGATTAACATTCACTTTAAAACCATAAACAGATTATACAGCTACTGCTTCTCGTTTGGAAATGCAGGGCCAAACTCCGCTCTGGATTAACTCCGCTGTTGAAACAGGAACAGTTTTGATCCATAATATCATTTCCAAAGGCTTTTTCCTAAGCGGCAGGCAGGGAGTTCAAAATAACTGTCCCTAACGTGGAATTTCATCCAGAAGAAAGTGCCAAGCACATTTCTGAGTGAAATAATCACATTCAAAGCCATTCGTGGAGCAGTCACCTCTGAAGGGCACCCGGGCTCTCCCCTGCCCCTGGCCATAGGTGACAGCCAGTGCTCACTCAGCCTCAGCCGTCCCAACCTGCTCCAAGGGGCTTCCAGAGGCTGCCCAGAGCAAAACACACTTGCAAACCATGGGAAACCTGGGAGAAGGTTCACTTCTGTGGTGCTGGCTCATCCCTGTTCCCATCCCAATCGCTGTGCCTCCAGAGGCTGGGGGATGATTCCTGCTCCATGGACACACTTCGCTCTCCTTCCCTGGGGTTTTGTGATCCTGGATGCATCTGCATCTGTGAGGGGCCTGAACATGAGGGCCCCATGCAAACAGCAGCACCAGCCCAGACCCGGCCCCTCAGCCACGTATGATGCCAGTGCCTCTTCCCTGTGCACAGGGGGCATGGAAGAACTGGGAAAACCATTGCTCTTGCATGAGGGGACGTTTCCAAACAGCACCAGAAGCCCCCAGCTCACTCCCTGCTCTCTAACAAAATGCATTTAACAGATCACTCCGCTGGGGATTGTCTCCAACCCGGTAGATCCCAGGATCTGTTCCTGCTTTTGGGAGCCAGGCTCAGAGCAGGAACAATCCCGACAGCCCTGCCCGGCTCCATTCACCGAGGATAAATGAATCTGCTGGGAGTCCATTAATAAAACACAGCCTCTCCTCTGTGTTCCTCCTCTGTCACCATGAGTCATTGCCAGCAAAGAGCCCGCATTGTTCACACCTCTGGTGCTATCCTTTAATTGCAATATTGCATGGCTGCTTTAGTCACATCTTCACCTGAGTTATAACACATTCACAGGGTACACACGCTCCTGAAAACATCTGACTACTCCAAAGGGATGGGGAAAGAGCCTGGGCATCCAGGGGAAAACAGCTTATACAGGATACACTGCGAACACACGCATGATCCAAGTAGGAGAGCTCCTGCAGAGAAGCATTAGGTCAGCAATGCCATGGTAGCCCAGACAGGAAAATCAGCCCCAGAATCAGGAAATGAGCTTGGAAAACCCTGGATCTATTTAAAAATCCCAAGATCTACAAAGTAACGCGGTTGGGGGGGTCTTTGGCTCCCAGCATTTGACCTTTGAGTCAAATAGTTAAGTATATTAGATATAAGTAAGGATGTTTAAGGTCTTCCCTGTAACCAGGATGAAGGCCACTGCCATGCCGGGCATTGGCAATCCCCTGCAGCTCCCTGTCCCGCTGGAGAGGGACCAGCTCCTCCTGATGCAGGCACTGACACATGGTGACATGAGCATGGGACCGCTCAGAGTCCGTGCCCGACAGTGTGACTGAGCATCACACTCACTAACTGAAAGCTTCTGGTCAGAGGATAAACTAAATTAAAGAGGACAACAGATTCATGTGCCAAATAAGCTCTGCTGAACATCTGCCTTCAAACAACCCCAAGGGGAACCCTCCCAGCCCTGATACATCTAGAGGCTGCTGTGAAGGGCTTGCTGGGCAACACTGAGGTGCAGACCAGGGTGACTCCACATGCCCCACGGGCAAACGCCTCTGCAGGCAGAGGTGACAGCAATGAAACGCTCCAAATTCAGGCTTTTAAACCCATTTGTTAAAGTGCAACTGCTAATGCAGAGAAATGCAAACAATTACACTGGCATGAGCTAAAATCCAGAGCAAATCAAGCCCCTCCATCAGCAGGAGTTAGTTTAAGCCATTAGTTGTATGTGCAGGATCTTCCCCAACTCCTGCTTGTCTGCAGCAGCATCTCCAGGTGAGCAGCAGGGAGGACAACGGGACCCCAGCCACGAGCATGGGAAAGGGGCTCGGCACATTTCTGGCCCTTGTTTCTGTGAAGGGCTGGAAAGACGCCAGGAAAAGCAAAATCCTTTGGATTTCCCAAAAAGGAAAGCACAAAGCTGGTGTGTGCCTGCCAGCCCAGGCGGGAGCACAGGGCACGGGGGGTGGCGGGATGGGCTTCCCTTTGCCTCCTGCCCCCGTTTGCAGGATCAGGCTGAGATGCCTCCATTCGCTGGTTCCTCATCAAGTTAAAGTAGCCCTTGCTCTGCTGTCATGCAGAGAGGACCCTGAGTGCTGTTATTCATTCATCCAGACCCGGGCACATGTGTAATCCTTCACCCTTCTGCTGCGCCCATCACAGGAGGAGCTTAACGGCTTTGCAAGCTCCGAGTGCGTGTGTCCCCATCCCGAGGGTCATGGGGAGCAGTGAGGTGGGAGCAGGGGCACTGATGGGGCTGGTGCTGCCCCTGTGCCCCCTGTGAGCCCTGGGTAAGACCTCGCAGGGCGAGGGCACTGCTTGGCCCTGGGGACACGGTGACAGCTCTGGATGAGCCACCTCCACATGCAGCGGCCGCGGCTGTCCCGGTGCTGACCTGTGCCACGGTGACATCCCAGCATCAGGCTGTGCCCAGGCACAGAGCCACGGTGCTGCTGTAGCATCCAGCCTGCAGGAAGGCTGCCACGTCCACACCGGCTTTTATCCAAGCAGAAAAAGCCCATGTAGGTTTTGCTACCAGGACGGCACAAGATGCTCTTGTGCACACATTGAGTTGCTTTCTCCTTTGGGTCCAGCTCCTGCCTTTAGCTCACCGCTTAGGAAACATTAAACAGGACCAAACAAAAGCTGTTCTTCAGGAGGAGGCTCACCCCTGCCAGCCCATGCTAAGGACTTGCACAATCCCGATCCCTGAGCCAGAGCCAAGAACAAGACCTCAGTGGCTGAGAAACCCTTAATGAGGCTCATCAGGGAGCTGATAAGATGTGCACAGCCTGCGGGAGCGTGTCCTGCGTCCCGCTTTCCTCCCATCCATGAGAGCAGGGCGTTTGGTACCTCACAGAGATGGGCTTTCCACATCAAGGGATGGCCTGAAAGGCTTGAGGTCAGTTCCAGCTGGGAGCAAGCACGGAGGAGGCTGCGTGAGCCATTTGGGAATGGTGCAGAGGAGCAGCTGGATAATCCCAGGGCTTGGTCAGACCGGTCATGTCATGCTGGGAACAGCAGTTGCTCAGCTCCGGGAGGAGCGCAGCCGGATGGGAGCAGCCAGCAGCTGTAAAAGCACCGGATCACCAGGGAAGAGGCTTGGCACCAAGTGCAAACAGGAATATTCCTTTCCCCAGCGTCTGCTGCAGCACAGGCACCAGATGGGATTGCTCAAACACCGCCGAACCGGCCCCTTCTCCCCTGCTATTGCCACGCAGTGTCTGTAAATCATCCCTGCAAGCACGCTGGAGCTGGGATCCCCTGCTTGCAGCCAGGACTGGGGGGAGACTCCATGGAATGCTTGCTCCCCACAGCCCAGCACTCACCCAGTGCAAGCCCAGGCCTGTAGTGACTCACTGGGGGATGCTATGGAAGTGCAGGAGGAGTTTCCATGCACAGGGATATCTGGAGACAAGGTCTGCCACGAGAGAGAAGACTCAACACTAGGGAACAGCTTGGGATAGAGCAGATCTGCCGAGCTCTGCCTGCAACCAGGGATTGCTCAATCCAGGAACGGGAATGCTGGGCGGCTGCAGGTGTGCCTATAATTGGATTGAAACTGTGATGGAAAGTAAATAATGGGAACAGAAATCACAACAGCGCCCACCAGCAAAGTGAAAGGCACAGCACACACTGAGGATGTGCAGGATGGGGCCTTACAGTGTCCCCACATCCCCCTTTCTGCCCGCCTCGCATCGGGATGTGTGTGCTCACCTCCTGGGAAAACTGCTTGCGAGCAAATTCTTTTTTCATGGAAACAAATAAGCACCCAAGGATCCCCTTTAATACCTGTTCCATCACACATTAATATGGCTGGGTTTAAGCCCTTTACAAAGCAAAAAGCAATCAAGGGGCAGAGCAGAAGCCAGCCCTGCTTGAGAGCCTATGCAGCACGTACCTCTGCAGGATGAAATCCGCCTCTTGGCTCCCAGAGCAGTGTTCAGGACCAGAGGACAAGGGAGAGCCATGGAGCACTCCTGGTCCTGACCCCGGGCATTAAGCTCAAGCACCGATGGCTTCAGTGGGGAGCCTGTAGCCAGCCCCACACTGTGAAACACACAGTAACCATGTTAAAGACCTCTGCTCACCCAGTCGCAGCCATAGATGCCATCATCCCTTTGGCGATGCCACCCCTGCCCTATGCTGTTGTGTTGCCCTAATCTCTGGCTTTCACCCCATTTTCCATGCTGGAATTACAGCCCCCACCCCAAACGGAGCCTGGATTAATGAGGGAGCACTAGATCTTAATCCAAACGTCGCCTGCCCTGCAAGGCTGCCTTGCACTGGTTCCATTGAAGGTAATTTGATCTTGGTAGGACGACATTCCTAAAATAGTTGAGGGAATTCAAACATGAAATAAGGTTTCCAGGAAGGGATTAAGAAAAAAATAGGTCAAGCAAGTGTGAGTGATTAAAGTCACCCAGCATCCCTTTGTAAGCTTTAACTGCATCCCTGTTCCCCTCGATCTTGTACCAACGTGTCAGGAATTAGATGCAAGAGGCTGCCGAAAGCAGAGGCTGATAGGAGATTATTCCACGAGCTGGTTGAACATGAGCGACCTTTTCTCCTCGGGCTTTCAGTGCTGACATCAACACACACACGTCCCAGCTGAAAAAGCAGCTCAGAGCTTGTTTGGAATGATGAGGAGCAAGCGCTGCCTGGTGTGACGAGGTGACAGCAGCGTGGTCCAGGTACCAGCACTGCCTCCATCTCATAGGAATGCCCTGTGCCCATCATCCCCCAGCCTCAGTTTACCCACTATCTGAAGCCTTAAGCACTCACATCCCCGCAGCCATCATGCAAAGCCCTCACACTTTATGTCACACAAACCCATCTCTAACCACTTATCTCTTCTTCTCCCTTTGTGCTCCAGCTTGGCACAAAAGCTCTGGGAAGCAGCAAGGAGTGGAAGCGAACACAGGTTCCTGCAGGGACAAAGGTGTGCAGCTCTCCCCAGGCTGGAACCACGGCAGGAGGAGTCACCCCCAGGCAATTTGGGGTTGGATTTGGTCAGTGAGCACCTAACAGGGAGTGAGCAAAAGCAAAGCCAGGCCCCTGGTAACTGGAGCAGCTGATTCATTTTAGGGTAAGGGTCAAAGAAATTAAAGGATGGGAGGGGAAAAACAGGGAAAGAGCCTGAGCAGAGGCAGCCCCTTCCCCTCCAGCTCCACTGGGAATGGAGTGGAATGGACTGGGATTAGACCTGGTGGCTGCAGGATCTGGACAGGCAGCACAAACCAAGACCAAGGCAGGCACCAAGTGCCACCCAACCACCAGCATCTCCTGCCACTGGGGTTAAGGGACATCGCTTAATGTGTGAAGGCAAAAAACCTCATATCGATTCACCCGAGACTCCATGGACCACATGGGTTCCTATGGAAACAAAATTAGCCATAAAACTGTCTGACAATGAATTATTCACCAGGACAGGCCCCGGGCCATTAGGGGCTGGTGAAGAGATCTAAGGGTGAGCACTGCTGGCTTCCCTCAGGGCACTAAACCACAGCCAAGGAGGGAGAGGAGGAGGAAAGCTCCATGCCATGTGCATGGTGAAACCCACCATGGACACCGGGCGACCCATATGGGAAGGTCCTGCACCTCCATCTGTAGCTCCTGATGTCCCCAGGGAGAGAGGATGAGGGCAGCACGGGGGGGAAATGAGGGTGATGCAGCGATGGGGAGATTGCGATGAGCAGGCAGGAGGGTGAAAGAGCAGCAGGGGTCTGAAGCTGTCCATTACCAGCCTGCCCTTCCAGGCAGGACCAGTTGCTTCTCCCTTCTCCCCTTGCTCCATGGCACAGCAGTGACGCAGGGCATAAAGGCAGTGAAAAGGTGAAAAGGCTCCTGCCTGATGCCCACTTGACTCCCACCCACCCCACAGGGTCACCCACCCCTCAGCATCCAGGATGCTGCTGCCACACCGAAGGCAGGAGCCGCAGCCCCGCTCACCCCATAGCACCTCACTTACAAGTCGGGATCGCTGCAAACCAAGCCCAAGAACCACGGAAGAAAGGGATTCATTAAGTTGGGAATGGAGCTCTTTTTCCTCTGAGTCACTAAGCCAGCGGCTGACGCAAGCCACACGCCAAGGAGCCGCACTGAGGATGGGACGCTGCCATCCCCTCGCTGGCCCTGGACACAGCATCACACTGTAATTGCACCGCTCTTTTGTCCTCCCTCTCACCGGGTGACGTTGTTCAGGAGAGGAGAACCTGTTTGAAGGGCTACACCTCACCAGGGACAGGTATTCAGCTGACAACAATACATCAGGCTCCTCCATAAGAACAGGCTCCTCCATCCTCAGCTTACAGGGGACAAACATGCCCTCAAAAGCTGAAACCTTGAGTTTGCTCTGTTCCTTCTGCTCCACCACGGCTCAGCACACTTCACACAGTACTGATACAGGATGCCAACCGGGATTTGGAGCCAGACAGTGCCCGGATAAGCTCTCGGTCTCCTTTCAAGCTCAGCAGCAGCCTGGTCCTGCACCAGCACAGCCTTCAACAGGAAGGAAAGCCAGAGCTCTGCTCACTGCCCCTTCACCCGCTGGACACAGCAAGTGGGGCACATTCTTCTTCAACATCCCACCTCCCTTCTGTTCCCACCTCACTTCTGTGCTGTTGTTTAATAATTACTAACTAATAATTAACCTTCGTACAACCCCATCTCCATCCTTTCCCAGTTGCTTTGCACTGGCCTGACCGTGGCCATTGCCAGGGAGCTTTGAGGATTCTGTAAGCAACACTTTAGGCTCCATCACCAGCGTGCCTGTGTGCAAGGCTGTGTGTGGCTTCCCTGGGGAAGCCAGCAAGGGCAGGGATAGATGAGCTGTGAGGCACAAGGAAGAAACAGCACTTCCAGGAGCCAGGGATCACTTCCCAGGCACAAAAGCAGGCTGGGGCCGGGGAAAAGCACGGCCAAGAGGGATGCACATCCTGCACCACTTCAGCCACTGGTAGGAAGTGATCCAAGGGCTGGAGCTTGAGCCATCAACAAACACTCGGTGGTTAGGATAGCCCTAGATTGGGCTCAGATTGGTATATAAAGCATCTGCCCTTCCCTGCATGGATTATTGCTATGGATGATGCCCTCCACATGCCAGCCTCATATCCCTGGCTCCTGGCTACAGCTCCTCCAGCAGACAGGAAAGGAAACTTTACTGCTTCCTCCAGGGCAGGGAATTGCTCTGATCAGCATCCTCTCTTCCACTCCATCCCCTTCAGCCCCATTATCCCCACACACACTCCTCTGGTAACCAAAGGAAGGGCCAGAGCATCCATTGCTGATAAAAGCCATCTGGCAATGAAGACCTGAAGCGTTTGTGCTTCTCCGAGTTATCTGTGGATGGATTTTATCTCCCTTCCCATCACGGTGTGCTTTGGCAAGCGAGCTGGCAGCCTGCCTTCCCCCTGCTATCACCCCAAACCAAACCAGAGAGAGACAGCACCACCAGTGCTGGGGCCATGCCAGAGCCCTGACAGGCACAAGGGTGGCAGGAGGGGACAGTTCCTGCAGGGCTCCGAGCTGGGGGTTTAAGACACTTGTTTGTTTCTTTGTCACCAGGCAACGGAGGGGATGGAAAGAACTATCAATGTCATATTGTCACCTCTGAGTCACCGCCGCTCCTCCCACTGCCAAGACCCTGAGGCACCCCAAAAGCAGCTCTCGGTGCCCCGATGACGCCTCTGCCATCGGTGGCACAAGGACAACTTTCCAAGCGCTGGGATTTGCATTTCCTCCGGTTTCCATGGCGGGTTTGGTGCACACCCCGAGAACCGAGGGACGCACAAAGGGGCCACAATGGCCCTGCCACTCACACACATCAAAGGCGGGCGGATGGGGCACTGCATCCTCTGTGTCCCACCTCCAGCACCAGGGTGGACGCGGGGGGACCCCAGTGCAGCGGCTGTGGTGGGACAGAAGGGTTTTGGCATTGGTGGGGATGCAACGAGGCTGTTTGATGGATCTGAACCGCTGTCACCTGGTGGTGCAAGAGCCAGACCCAGATGTTCCCCCTGTTCTCATTCCCTGTGTTTCCATCCAGCTAGGGAGGGTTTCTTTCCCCTTCCATCCTCCCTGTGCCTGCCTTGGCTCAGCTCACACACTGCTGTGCCCATCCAGCTCCCGCACTGACCACAGGGAACCACAGACCACACAAAGCAGAGACCAAGGAGGGGAAACCCTGGTCCCAGCACCATCAGTCAGAGGCAAGGCTCCAGCCTGCAGCTCTCCACACCCTGGCCACGGTGACGGAGAAGCTGCCACGCCAGCCACACCATAGGAGAGGAACCCATTCCTGCCTCACACAGCCTCGAAGGGCTCCGTGCCTCAAGTGCTTTCCTTGCTTTATAGCTTACAATTATCACCATCATCATTCACTCATACGCTGCCCCAAAGCTTCCTGGCTCTGACCACAAGCACTCTGTGATGCTATGGCAGCAACCTCCTCCCCTGGGATTTCACCTTCATGGCAAAGCCACTGGACACGAATGACCTCCAGCTCCTCTGCCAGCAGCTCCCAAGCCCACAGCACGCAGCATCCCTGCTATCTGCCCCCTCGCAGAGGGTGTTTGTGGAGGCAGATAAGAACCAAGCACTCGCTATCATGCTGGGAAGCCCTGCTTGCTCTCATCAGCCTGGGGTGAAGGGGAACCGCAGCATTGCCATAGGCAAAGCCGGCTCAGCCACGCCATGGATGCGGTCAGGGACAAGGCTGGGTGCTGGTGCATGGGTCAGACACTGTTTTGTTCTGTTTGTCTTTAAAAAAAGCTGGGGTTTAACAAAAAAGCCAAAACTTTCCTGGGAACTTCAGGCTGGGAAGAGGATGGACGCCTTTAACATGTGTTTGAAGTGCTTTTGGCAATCAGCTGTTCCAGCACCAGCACCAGGCTGCGGACACCCATGGATCGGTGTGTACGGCTCTGCTGGCACCAGGCACATCCTCACTGCAGCAGTGGTCACACGTGGCAGGGAAGGCAAGGCCACAGCAGCGGGTGCATGGTAACAGGCAGCACTGAGAAAGGCCCAGCGCGCTGGTGATGGGCTGGGTCTGCTCTGCCATGAGCACCACCAAGAGCCCCTACCCCACCACCAGCACCAGCACCAGCATCTCCCTTCCCAGAGGGGCAGGGCTCCCCTGGGGTCTCACCGCTCCATCCGGGCGCTTCCACACTTCCCACAGGCAGGAAAACCCTCATGAAATCACAGCGGAGCAGATGCAGCAGCTGTGTTGGTAGAGATGAAAGAGGAGGAGGAGGCACGGAGAGCCACAGCTTCCCCCAGCAAAGCTCTTGCAGGTCATCCCGGGATGGTGGCATTCCCACACGGATACCCATTCCCGCACGGATATCCGTCCCCCACGTTTGCTGTCAGAGGCAGCAGCAGGAGGAGTTGTGAGGAGGAGGTGAGACTCCGCCGCTGTTTCCAAAGTCATAGTAAGGAGCCTTCCCATCCCGCCCGGGCAGATTGCATGAGAGCACTGCCTTGAGCAGGGGCTCCCCCAGGCTCTCAGACCCTTCTCCATCGGCACAACTCCAGCGCTGGCCGGGAGCTGGGACATTGCCCTCCATCCTTACGGGGTCCACAGCGAACCCCGAGCCCGGGAGGTGACACCGAACCCACGGTCCCTGCCCTGAGCTGTGCCCCGGCCCGCCCGGGGTGCGGAGCTCACCGTGGAGCAGCACCGCGGACCGGGGCAGAGGAGCGGACGCCATCCTGCAGCAGGAAACCACCAGCCCCCGGCCCTGCCCGCACCCCGCCGCTGCCCCGGGGCTGCCGGACACATCCCGGCCCCACGCACGGACGGGGACCCCGCACCCTGCGCCGGGCTCCTCCGGGCTCCCACGCCGCGGTTGCCCGCGGGCAGCGGGG
>JBCJKH010049775.1:0-14751 GCA_039877255.1 Loriculus beryllinus | reverse complement strand
AAATAGATGGGACAGTGTATACGCCGCATGACAGACGGAGCTTTGTAGCAGTGTTACTGATTTTGGGCTGGTGCCAGTTGCATGTTGACACCTCCATGACTCTCTGACATGCAGAGATTTTTCCAATGGCTTTGCTGCCAAACGTATTGATGAGGTCATCGAATAAAGCCCTGATCCTGGCAGGGTTTTTCTTCACACACATTCCACAGTGCTTGTAGGTAAGGGAATACAAGTGGTGATTACAGTGTGCAAGCTAGCTTACTCAAACTTTTGCAAGCAGTACTTGCCTACCTGCACCATGGCAATCTAGTTTGAGGGGTTCATAGCAATGTGGTGGTGAATTCTGCACCAGTGAATTAATATGTGTTTAATCTATATCTTGTATTTATAACTCTCCCTCCTTCCTGTTGTGTGTTTTTTTTTTTGTTTTGCTTTTTTTTTTGTCGGGGGCACGCCTTTCGTTCTTGCATATCCGCAGTTTACTAATAAGTGAAAATTTTAATTTGAAAGCATAAGGGGATAATTTCTAATTATTTTCTAGTCCTTTGGTTATTTCCATGCTGGTAAATAAGCACTATGTAGACTGCTACATGTCTTATAGAGTAACTATACCATACGCTTGCAGATACAATTGCTGTAATCAGTGATACCAAGTGTATTACTTTGCATAACATCAATGCGAGCTATAATTGATGTCTGGTAGTTTGGAACAGATCTTATCAAGAACATACAAATATTATAACACAATCATTAGTGGTTTAAATAGTGCTCACACAGATTGTCTGGTGCTTCCTATTGAGTGCCTTTCTTTGACAGCTCTTAACATATGTAGGTTGACACTTTTGTTACAACACAAACTTCAGTTACTCATTTTTTAAAATCTGTTCAAAACCATTAAGTGTTTGCCTTCAACACAATCAGGACCGTGTCATTCATTGAAGAGCTTCTGAAAGGAATGGTAACATTCAAAATTGAAAATAGATTATTCATTCCTAGGCCTGCAGCAGTGATATATGCTATTCCATTCCTTCCATGCTTGGTAGAAGAAGAATTTCTTATTATTTTATATGTATGTCCCTGTTAACATATTTTCCCTTTTTGCCAGTAGTGTCTGCCTATATCTGTGTTTATTTAATGCATTATCACATTGATATAGTGCATAAGTTCTTTGGTGTCTGCTCTACTCTTGCCTGTTTTCTCTCTATTTGGGATGCTGGGGTTGAACTGCAATTTGACTCCTAAGAAACTTGTCCCGAAAACCCTAACCACATCCTAGGTGATTGGGCTTGGCCAGATGTTGGTGTATGCATATAAAGTGTTTAAGAAATGATGTATTATACGGATTAATGGGATAAGAGAAATTAAATGACAGGAAGGAAGATATTGTTATGTCCTATTTACAGAGGAGAAACTGAAACCCATCTCACAGAGTATTTGATAGAGGTGGGAATTACCTGTGTACCAAAGTTAATAGTCTAGTGCCCACAGTTCTATCATTATTTTAATAATAATGGGTCATTAACCAAGCCTGAATGTGTTCAATGCCCTAATTTGGGAAGAACCTGTGGCTGATGAGCCATGGCTCTGAGTGTGACTCTTGGGCTAGTCAAATGCTACATGAGGAAATGTGATAATGCTATGTTAGGGATTATGCAGTGGCTGCTAGAAGTGTCAAAGGTAATTATGCTTCAGGAACAGGTCACATGGCCTTAATATTCCTGCTCTTCAGTGAAAAGAAGGAGCTCCAGGATCTGTGCTTCCTTCTGCATTGGTGACACCTGACACCTTAACTTGTGAAGGTCTAGCCAATCTAGAAATCAAAGCCTCCCAAAAGAAAACTTCTGTTTTGCTTTATGCTTTTTTTCTCTCTCCTTTCCTCTTAGGATCCCTTCTTTTCTTCATTTTATGTTTCTTCCTTTCTTTGCACTTCTGATTTTTTTTTTTTTTTACTTTTTATGTCTGCCTCTTTTGGTGGCTTTTTTTTGAGCTGTATGATTGATAATACAGATCATGTATTTTCCCTTTCCTGATTACTTCTATAATGTTTTTATAGTAGAACTCCAATCACATTTTTTCATCTAAATGTTATTCCAAATTCTAATTGATAAATAAAAATCTGACCATTCCTGGATATTTTAGTAAATAGTTAGTATTTACTATGATAATTGTGTACTATAATAACAGCAAATAATGAAATTCCACAGAAAAGTGTCATTCTGTAGCAATGTCATTATGTTTTTGTGAAGTTGGATATGTGTTCAGTTCCCAGTTGAACAGGGCTTTGAGCAACCTGGTCTAGTGGGAGGTTAGAACTAGACGATCTTTAAGGTCCCTTCCAAGCCAAACCATTTTATGATTAACTTTTAGAACTAGACTGGCTGTTAACTGGATGCAACATAACTTCTTTTTTTTCTTCATTAATAAGTTACCTTAGAAAATGTATTTCTGTTGCTTACGTTCTAAATGATATAAAACTGTTAACTATTTTACCAGTGGAGTATGGCTGTTCAGCAATATGTTAAGACCAAATGCTTGTTCAGTTTTTATTCAAACTTTAGCAGAATTGTCATTTATTTCAGTCTCAGATTTTTTTTTTTTTTTTTTTTTTTACTGATAAGCAATTCAGATAAAGTCTTGGTCTAAATTACAGATGTTTACCACTAGTTATCAAGTTTTTAATCTGTCTTCTGACCAGAGAGATTGTACTTTACCGAAAACCAAGCGTTGTAATTGTTGTTATCTTCAGAGACAATTCAGCACCACGTAGTGCTGCTTCTCTACACTACTTCTGAGTGTGAAATGGAAGAACATTTAAATTCCATGGCATGCACCTCTGCCATTCATGATGGATGCAATCAGCTGACCAGCTGACATGCTGTAGTCTTACATTTGTACTTATAATTTTTTAATCTAGAGACCTTAGGCAGTGAAAAAGTGACTTGTTTCCCTTTAAAATCTGCTGGCTAATTAATCATGGTTGCAGAGTGCTGTTGCAGGCAGTTTCTTATAACATTTGACTAATCATAAGTGCTGATACGGGGAATGTGTTACAGTGAGCAGGATCACATCTCGCAAGTCATCATGGCTACTCGCTGCTCTGCATTGTAAGCACTTTTTCCCCCCAAAATGTGTTGACCTCATTCTATGCTTTTAAATTCTCAAGTTAGAGTTACTGCCTTGCAGTATACATCATATGCCCAGTTCACAGTTTGAGACTATGGGACTCAGACATAAGCTGAGCCTGCTGTGCAGGCATTTAGATCTCTTGACTCACATTTTGTTTGTCTGTTTGTTTAAGCAAAATGTATCAGATGGGCAATTTTGTCAGTGACTGCAAATTTTGTACAGATTTGTTTTTAAACATATGTTTCTGAATTTAAAGGAAGATTCTGAATTTTATGTGATTAAATATTTAAGGGAAAAGTTGAGCTAAAATAGTTCAATGAACTAGAGTGTGAAAACGTGTTCCCATTTTATTCTCAGCTGGGCAAGGCCAGGTACTTTCACAAGGAAATGATCTTTTGGTGGATTCATAATGTTTTTAGTTCACTAGACTTTCAATTAAGTTCCTCAATTTCAAGCATAAACTCCATGGGACTATCTTTCAGGTGTTTAAAGATAGAAACTAGAACATTGGTCTTTTAGATTGACTGGTGGATGTACCTGTGAAAGAGTAAAGATTTTTGTTCAGAATACTTAATACTATAGGTTGAAATGCATGCAAAGTTCAATTGAATATGTACAGATTATTGAGGGGATTTTGTTGCTTTGAGAGAGGAGATGATTGTTCTTGATACCTTTTGCAGTTATGGCTGACACTTGGCCTATGCTGATTCATTCCCAGTAGCTAAGTTTTAGCCTCATGAAAACTGAAAGGAAGGGATCTTGGCTATCAGAACAGCAGAATATCTGTTTGCATAATGTGCTGCACTAAGTTTGAAATCTGTCACTATTTCTGTATTTGCATATTAATTGTTAAATATATCAACATTCATAATGGTGAACTTGTTACCCATTTTACCATCTGTGCTTCTTACTGTTTTCTTCTATTTTTTTTTTTCCCCTTATATAGCTGCAATAAGGAAAACTTGACTTGGAGTTAGCAGATCAGAGAATTCTTGCCACTTTTCTCTCCGAGCCGTGGAGGGATAGATTGGCACGATGTCAATATGAGTGCTCTTATTCAATTGTGAGTGCTTTCATGATATGTAATGAATTTTTCTTGTCCTCAATTCAGACCTATTTTCAATACTGACTGAGAATAGGCTAACACTGAGATTTCTAATCAGGTTTCATCTTTTCCCATTGTTTCCAATATTCTCTTAACCGTAAAAGCAATAAAGCAGTAATATATAAAAGCAAAGCTATTCTGGTAATCATGCTAAATTTTTCCTATAACCCATGGCAATGAAAGGAAAACACATGACTGAATACTACTATCAGCATTGTGAAAATTAGGTCTCCAGCAAGATTAATCGGATGTTTATAGGAAAGTGGTACCTTCCCAATAGGACAGACCAAACAGCATTAAGATGTTCTATACTTGTTCTATCTTGACAATACCATCCTAATAGCACTGAGGTTTTAAAATTTGATGAACATAAATGCTACTCTCTATTCAAGTATATAGTCTGAAATAGTAAAGGCTTCCTTACTGTCCCACACTCCATGAATTGACACTTTTAGAACTCAGACAGTTAAGCCTGTTTATATGACACAACAGGATTCAGACCATATTTTGATATGATAATAGATAACTCCTCTTTGTTGGAGACAGTGTAAAGTCTAAATATGCAAGATGGGAGCTGAAGTATAAGAAGGAAAGGTAAATTGTTCTTTGCCTTTGCTTTGGAGTGCCTTGTCTGTTCTTGAAACAGAGCCTGCCAAAGGTAGCTTTTAATTTCCTAAATTAGTCTAATAAGAGAGCAACAATATAAAAGCAAATTATATTACCAGAACTCACAAAATTAGTACAATAAGCATATGTGCAAGCTGCATACATTTTTGCTACCTTATTCAGCATCTATTTGTATCTGCAAATATAAGCTAAAATGCTCCTAGACTGAAACTGCTGCTCCTTTAAAGATGCAGTGTGTAAAATCCCTGTTAGGGCTGAAAAGCATCCCTGGGATCAGAAACTGTAATCCAGTCATGTAATAGGATTGATATAAATATAATCCTATTATTAACCATGTGCTTGCATGTCAGAATAAGCAGTGAATAAAGGCTAGATGATGTTTGAATCATGTTTCTCTTTCAAAACAGATAATCAATGTGCACCATTGTAACATACACTTATTTAAAAGGCGGATTTTGGTATAGGCAGCATTTCATGCCATAAATTAATTTTGAAAAGATTCTGAGCTGTCAGTCGTTGGGATTTTTTCCCTCTCTCTTTTCTTCTCCAGCAATACTAAAAAGGAAGTCTGACGTTATTTATTTCTTTAATAAACCTTTCTGTCCATGATAGATGGAAACCAACAAATTATAGCGTATGAGCTAAATTGCCATACCATGTCAGAAGGGAGAAATCATCTACCTGTGAAGAATATACTATTGTATGCATCTGATGATAATAAAGCTAAATGGCTCATAATGTGTAATTAATACAGTTATAACGTGTTAATCCCTTAACAATGTAAAAGCCAGTTAGTATTTGTTGAAAGCCAAGTCCATGTGGTGGTTGGCCTTGATTGCTAAGTCTACTGAATTGTAGTCATGAAGACGTTACCTTCATGAGAAGTTGCCTTTCACCTTTCTTGACATGCTAATCTTTGCAAAAAAGACACTTTTAACATTTAATGCGATTATCATGTCAAAGAAGTGCCAGCAGTAGCATTTTTTTGGCCCTCTTCTTGTCATTGGTCTTGAGGTAGTAGCCACGTAAAAAGGAACTGCACTACACACTTTCTCTAGTTTTGAAGCCTGAACCTGTTGCAGTAGGCTAATAAATTTCCTTTGGAAGTTTTATTTCTGAAACCACAGCAGGCATCAATTTCTTTCATGTACCTGATTATATTTCAGAAGTAGCGCTATGTTTTTTTCAGATATAGTGTAGTGTAAGAAGTTGTTCTGTCAGTCCATGTGGTATAACTATCGACTGTATTAATCTGATTTTGATGTACAGACTTCTAAACTATGCCCTCATAAATAAGCATGCATGTAGACATATTTATTTATGAAAATGCTATTTTAATTACAATTACATGAGTACAGAGTGAAACTGTATTATCTTCTTAGCCCTTGACATGGTGTTTCTAGTTCAGGGTCTGCAAAGTCTTGTGGGGAGTCTTTGGGCTACTTTCACCCACCACGTGCCTCATTTCTGTCTTCAGGTGGAAATGCATATTCGCAGTGGGAAAACATTTGAATTACCATGCTACTGGCATATGGGTATCTGGCAAAGCAGGAGCAAAAAGAACAGGAGGAAAAAAAAAGGTAAATGGAGGAGTATGGTACTTGAACTTCTAGAGGTGTATCTGTCTGTACTCTCTTGAGTAGAAAGTTTCATTTCTAGCTTTGGCCCAAATAGTGAGATACACTGCAAATACATGAACACTGATAGATTTTGAGGGTGTGCATTAGTTATGTTGCGATCTAGAGTTATCTTGATTTCAGTATTTATCTTCTTTACTTGAGAGATTTAATACCATAGAAAGAGACAATCCCTCATTAAAAAAGTTCAGTAGTCTAAGCGGATAAAGGGTTTATATTCTTTCTAAAGGTAGCATTGAGAAAAGAGGTAAGGAAAAGCTTGGAATTTGGTCCATGTCTTTTGAATACCAAACACACTTATGATCTTAAGACTTCTAACGTCCATAGAATGTTTCATTTAGTGCATTCACATTTTATGCTGTCATCCTGAAGCAGCTTGTTTTCCATCATTACAGTCTAGACATAGAGAAATTAATTTTGTGGGTGGGCTATTGGAAGAAATGGTTTTTTTGTTATTAGTGTGATTTATGTTAAAAGTTAGTATTAGCTGAATGTGCAGTATTTCACAAATTTTACACCTATTCTAAACCTAGCTGAGGGTTTGTTCTCACCATTCTAGAGTTATGTCAGATGTAAATATATGATTTATAAGCGGTGACAGACGCTGCCTTGGCTTTGCAGTTCCTATTATGTTAATGGATCATAGTTTGCTGGAAAACAGCTTTTCTCAAATGGTCTGTCTTTGTTCAGCAGCACTGAATTATTGTTTCACTAGCTTTAGTTTCTTATTATAATTAACTTTCAAATGTGCTGTAGGAATGTAAGGAGCAGACAAACTCATTTTACAATGACCTGTAAATAAAACCATTTCCAAAATAATATGAACAGTTAATACCAAGCACTAGTGCAGTTTGCTGCCACTAGAGAGAGTCATGAAATGAATTATCCATGAAATATTGATGAATAACTAACACTACCACACTTCATCCTTTTTGTACATACTGTGCACAAAAATGTCTAGAATAAGGGTGGGAGAAGTGAATAGAACAGCTTTCGAGTTTAACGACAAAGTTTTCTTTCTTATATACTTCAACTATCTTCTTATGTTTTCTGATTAGTCATTTAGGTTATTTGTCAGTTCATGATTACTACTTGAATGTGGTTACCAATTTTTGGGTGATGCGATCTACTCCAAGATCAGTTCTAATTTACCGTTCAAAAAATGAGTGTTCAGCATCTCCATGATCCTAATCCAAGTCTTTGTAGATATTGCTAGAGGATGTCTACATTATATGGTGTATCACAAAGAAACTTATCAAAAGATCCATTTTCTAAGTACTAATGAGTGGTACTGGAAAACTAATATGTTCCTATTAAGTTTCTTCTATAATCAAGCAGTATGGATAACTATAATATAGGACTGAACTGTAAGCTTTCATTATATCTACTTGTGTTGCAAAATGTTTAGCTTTTAACATTTTCAGAAAAAGTATTTATGCTGGTCAGAGGGACAAAATAAAATTATACATATATTACCTCAACCTTCTATAGACATGTATCTTTGTAAATGTGGCATGTGGCTAGGTAATATTTTTTCCCCACCAAACAAAATTGTTATTTTAAACTCCTAATTAAAAACAGTTTGGTATAAAGCTATTTTGTAATCATATAGTAATCTTTATAGTCAGATACAGATGCTGTATTTAGTGTATGCGAAATAAAACCATACACTTTCCAACACATCATCAGTTTTATGCATATATGTTGACTGTACAAATACATGAGGAAATACATGAGGAAGCTCATAATTTTAATAACTGAGAAATAGTATTTAGCTAACGTTTAGAGATTTTAAAAATCCATATGGTTATGCATTTTCTTTCTATTAAAAGTGAGATGTTTGTGCCACAAAGAAGCATGGTTTCTTCCAGGTCACACATCAGTGCAGTGGCAGAACTAAGAATTAAGCCCTGTTCTCTGAAGACCCACTGTATTAGTGCTTCTGTGATTTGGGTAGCAGAAATTTATCAGAAAAGGAAATTTGAAGTAAGATACTTTTTTTGTTTTTTTTTTTTTTTTTTAATGTTTAACACTGTTTTCTAGAACTGTGAGCCTTATGATGCCCCCATGAAGGTAATGGGGCAACTGGGGAGACCTTGGTATCAGAGAGAATGGTGGATGACAAGGTTTCTCACAGTTAATGGTTGCAAAGACTTTTTAGAGTGGTTTTTTTTTTGGTATTCTTTTTTTGAGAAAAGCAGAAAAGAAACCATATGAGGACAAATATTGCCTCAAAAAAAAACAAACAAAAAACCTAAACAAACAAATCAACACACAAGGCAGCAGGATCTGGGTTTTGCAAAGAAACCTTGGCTCTATCAAGACAAGAAAAACACTCTGAACCTTAAGAAGGGCTTCAATAATAATGAAAGTATTTCTGACTTAGGATGGCTCTTCTAAAAGCAAAAATGATCCCACGAGCATGTGGTGTTGCTTGTGATCACTACACACAATTTCTGTACAATGCCAGTTTTCTTTTTCTAGATGCCATGCTACACACAAATTGACAGTTATTTTTAATGAGGTTAAAACAAATCTGAGGTTAAGACTAGGAAAGTAGTGAGAAGAATATAATTTTCATAAATCAGGAGCAAACAGATCTCAGTTTTGATAAACTCTAGTGTTAATTTCTCTGCTATAACAAGACTCAGCTTTTAATTACTGGAGAGGAACCTGGTATAAAACTGCTACATATGAAGGCAGTGCTGGATTATGGTTCCCATAATAAGTAGGTGGCTTTTTGTGAAGGTTGGGTTTGAGTTTTTTCTTTTTCTTTCTTTTGGCTTAGTATTTCAAAGCAAGGCTTATTGGATTAGCATTTCCTATTTTATTGATGAAAGGGTGTTCCTTCTATTCCAACAAGCTTTTACATTTTAAGAAACCAGCAGGTCTGAAAGCTCTGTTTCTTGAACAAATTTAGTTAAGGTTTTCCTCTGCTGCCATTGATAGCAGTTGTTTAAAAAATAAATAGAGATAAATAAAAAGCTCTTTGACCAAATCAATATTTATATAAGAGATAGTTATATACCTTTTAATTTAGTTTGCACAGAACTAGATTTATCTTCCCTGAGAAACCAATGTTAGAGAAAGAAGGCCTGCAAGCATATGGTGCTTTGCCAAATGTGTTAGGTACTCAAGACTTCATGTTTCAAAACCATGTCAGGATGATTACAGGTCAGCTCTATAGAGAGTTACACTGTCATTAAAAATTAAATTTAATTAGGATTTAGGCCTAATATTTTTTAATTTTAAGATTGATGAACTTCTTTGAAACAAGTAAAACAGAAATGCTGGTGTAATCTGTGCTCTAAATCCTACCCACAGCAATAGAAAGAATAGGAAAACACTTTGCAGTAAAAGGCAGATGGTACCTCACTGCTTAGAAACAGATGATTGGGTTGATTTGTTGTAATTTTATTAGTCAGTCTTACTGTTGACTTTTTTTTTTTTTTTGAACTAAAAAGATCTAGAGGAAAAGTTAAGTCTTGCTAATAGAAACACAAATACCATCCGATAGCTAGCACAGTTGCATTAGTTGGGAATTGTTTCTCAAGCCGTTTAATCAGGATCTAATTTCCACAAAAGTAGTAGTGATATACTAGGAATGGGCACAGAGAAGAGCAAGGTCCTTATCACTTCCTGCAGACTGTGCTGAGGATAGGTTTATCTAAGGGTCTTGCACATGCGATCAGACGTGGCTGTGGCCTTCACAAAACAGACAATTTTCTCCACTCCCACTTAGAGCAGTTCTTACAAAAAATAAGATTAAAACAAACATGTGCATATTACTGCCAGAAATTTGTATATGAACCTGTATTGGTTAATCTTAGCTGTCCTTTTCCTTTTGTCTATAGTGACTGTACAGATTGCAGTGGCGTTTTTCTATTAATGTGATGTACAGGGAAAAGTTAATCTCTGTAAAGCTCAGACTTGATGCTTTAAGTTACCAAACGCTCAAAACTCCCATTGACTGTACTAAAAACATTTTTGCCTAATCAACCTCAATTATGTGGGGGTCTCAGTAAGTGCTTTCTGTGACTGCCATTTTGAGTAATCTGTGTTCATGACTGCTTTAGGAGATTGTCTGATTTACTCCACGTCTCTCTTCACTGACAACTGTGTAGCAAGTCCCAAAAATTACTTCTCATGAAATGCTCTTTGAATGTGAATTATAAACCATGAGACTGTGAAACACAGAAAAACAGGTGATCAAAGACAAGTAATTTGGGAACATCACTGAAATGTTTCATTGATTTTATTTAGATATTTATTTAATATTTTCAGAATTCATCTGTACAGACTAGAAGATTACAATTTGTTTTAGACTTCTTTTTTAAATTCATTTGCTTTACCTTTTTTCTTCTGTCTTTTTATAAGTGTACCCTGGCTGGCTTCCCTCTGAAATAGACTGCTTACACATCAAATTACTGAAGCAGTTTCTCTACTAGAAACTAGTAAACCCAGGTTTCCTTACAGCACTTTCACAAAATAGCCATCTTCCCAATATCTCCATCTTTTGTCCCATTTGTTTTATAGTAGTGAACTTATCTGTATGAGAAGCTTTGATGGATTTTTTTGCCTGTTATTTCAGCTAAGTCCTGCACTCTGTGCAGGCAGAAATAAATTATTAGTACTGAAGTTGCATGTACACATTTAAAAAGATATTAATTCTTAATTTTCTTTTATCTGTTCGATCCCACACCCCACCTCTCCCTCCCCCCCCAAACACACACACACACACATTGCTCTTAAGGGGTTAACACCTAGAGATTAATTTATCAATACTTTGTAGCATGTAAGTGTGTCTAGATTGGAGGGTGGGCAAGGTGGAGTCATTTAGAAAAGTACTTGTTGAAAGCCTTTTTAAACCTGAGATTGATCTCCACAGGGTGAAATGTTTTCCAGTTTAGCTTGCAGCTTAATTAATTTGGCGACTATCTGGGTATTTTTTTGTTACTGTCTCAGCTAAATTTGTAGCTATTTCCTCTTCTTCCCCTGACTCCCTCCTGCTTCTCCTTTCTTAGCTCCATATCCTTCTTACCAATTATTCAGCCTAAAAATCTTCCTATCAAATCTCAGTGTTGTAGTCCCAGATAAGACTTGGTGCAGTAGTTCTTTGCATCTTTCCACTTACTTTCTGTCTTTTGCCGTCATCTCACAGATTCACAAGCATTTAAAAAAGAATAGAGAAATGCCACAAGAAGTTTTAATAGAAGTCATAGATACTTGATAACTAATATATACATATATATATGTATATATTTCCTTATGCTACTAGTTAAATCTGTATTTGCTGAATACACTCAAAATAGATTTAGAATGTTTGCTACTTTTTTTTAATGTCTCAACAGAAGATGCTTTAAATTCTGTGTTTTATTTCACTCTTTTTCTACTGAGTATTTCCAAGTGCATGCCCACTTACAGGATTAGGTTATACATGTCAATGACAGCCTGATTTATCTGTAGAAAAGGTACTAAAAAAATCATATGTAACAGGTAATGTTGTAATACCAAGGAAAAGCTGATCTGCTGCTTTCACATTAGAGCTGGACCTGATAAAAATATTATGTGCTGGTAGCTGAGAAGTTCTTGGACATTACGATATATGTCATATACAGGGTGAAACAAAAACCTGTGTGGAAGATAGCTTAATTTGATGACACAGGCAGGCATTCTCAATTTTTTTGAAACAATAGATCAAGAAATTTTTTTTAATATGTGAATTAATTTTTCCTTTCAGTGATGCTTTTTGCATATCTGAAGTGTCAGAGATGAAATTAGATTTTAAAAAAGTAGAGTTAACATCTGAAATATTTTATTTGTGAAAAGAAATGTGAAAAAATATTTCTGAAGTGTAATAATAATTTATAAACCCATTAAATATTATAACTAAATATTAACAAAATATCAGGACACACCTCTGAAGAGGTATGACTGAACCCTCCAACAGCTGACTACTGATAGGCATAATAAGCTTTTAAAATATCAAAACCGTAGATTTGGATAGATGGATGTAACAGCACAACAATGAGACTCTAAGCTGTGTACTCTTTAATCTATTGCATTCGTGTATATCATTGATACTCAATGCCATGATTCTAAGGGAATGTGAAATCGTATGATTGGCCAACTAATGGTATACTTGAACAGACTTTAGACTGAGTTAGTCTTTAGAACTTGCAGCCACAAAATTAGTAATCAAAAGCTTTGCATTCAAATGAAGCCTGTGTCTTGAAACAGTCTCTGGTGAGCTCTGTTCAGACACCTTTAGCCGTAAGAAGAAAATTGTCTTTCCAGTTCACACGTAAATTAGGGCAGAATAACACTCATCTGTGGTGGTTTGATTAATGCACGTTTTAGGGAGCAATATAGAGAAACCACAGTTTCTCTGTTACATGCTAACTACTGTGGTGGTGTTGTCTATGGTGACCCATTAACCAAGTCGTGTTGGTTCCAGTTTGCTGGAGAACAGAGATTTTGGGGATCTCTTTTTAGTAAGGAAAAATTAGCATAACACGCTGTTACCTAGTCATAATTTTTCTGGGAACTCACTAAATGCAAAGTGGCCGTTGATCAGAGAATTCAGAAAAACATCAAGGGTCTGGGAGAAGTTTTCCAGTGATGAAACTGGCATGAGTTAACGAGACTGCAGGAGAATGAATCTATAAATTTAGTTTTCCCATCTAAGCTGTTTTTCTCTATTCAATCTGATTTCAAATACACCACTTCAACGAAAGTTTGTTTTTCATTTATGTCCATAATCCAATTTCTTATCAGAATTATAAACATCTACATCACTGCTCCTGCCCTATTTCTTTAATTGCAGATAGGGAGGAGTAGTAACACCCAATTTGGATGTCCGAAGATGCAGATTCAAGTCCCCACTTTGACCAGTTTGAAGCAAAGACAAAACCAGGGATGTCTTGTTTCTGATTAAGACAGTATAATTAACCTTAGTATTATTATATTAATATATCATCTTCCTGATTTAAATTTTTATTACTTTTTCCCATCAGTGCCCTCTTTTCACTAAAGCTTAAGATTTTTCAATGCAACTTTTTCACTTGCAGAAAATTCTGATTTGATACTCAAGTAACAAAAACAGCTTATAGCAAGTTTTCAAATTAAAATTTCCCAATATTTTTTAACCTGCTGGAGCCCTTTATATCAAAATTTTTTTCTTTTTAAAATGTGTGATTCTTTTTTTTTTTTTTTTTTTCTGAATAAAATAAGGTGGTTAGGATCGTAAATTTATTGTGCAGGACTGTCTTAGGTGACTCTTCATAAGCACTGTGATTCTGCACTGAAATTGATTGGACCTTTGTGTAATATTGTCTGCTATATAGAATCATAGAATGGGTAGGGTTGGAAAGGACCTTAAGATCACCTAATTCCAGCCTATCATGGACAGGGCTGCATCACCCTGCTCAGGCCTGTTCCAGTGCCTCACCACCCTCACAGTAAAGAACTTCTTCCTTATATCTAACCTGAACTTTCCCTGTTTAAATTCAAACTCATTACCCCTTGTGCTATTGCTACCATGCACTTTTATTTTTTTTTTTTTCATAATTCTACATATACTTACTGAAAAGAGAGCTTTTAAGAGATACCTATGAAAAAGATGTTTTGGGATGTAGCTCAAAGAAATAGTCCCTATTTTCTACCCAGGTTACAGAAGTTTTTACTTTTTCTACAACAGTTGTAACCAAATCACTAGGTATGACAACTCAGATTAACATGTTGAATAGCCACACTCTTGTCATTAGAAGAATTGCCTGTACTGTGCTGAGTTGCCCTTACACTGCTCACCTAACTTTATTTTGCTTGTCTGGATCTTGTCAGAGGTGTCACTCTCAAGGCAGTTTCAGACACATACTTGGAGGATTGCTAGGGTGCTGATGATTCCTACAGTTAGTGCTGCTAAAAATCTCAGACTAATTAAAAAAAAAAAGGTTTTTCTTTTTTCATATGTTGGTCTTGTTTTTAACGTTTAAAAAGGCAAACCTGGTTATGAAATGCAAAAATGATCTTTGCTAATTTGGTATTGTGAAAAAAGCTGCATGATATTAGGTTTTGCATAAACTTAGCACCTGCAGGTTCTTGTTAAGAATGATCTGTGCTGTACTACTGCATAAGGAGATACTCTCAGTGTTCAGAATCTGATGGGAAATATGAAACAGTGGCATCATTTTCTCACAAGATTTTCTGCCGAGTTCTGCAGGCTTTGAAAATTTGGAGAAACATCAGGTGTTTTAG
>JBCJKH010049773.1:0-18334 GCA_039877255.1 Loriculus beryllinus | reverse complement strand
CCTGGCAGTGTTCAAGGCCAGGTTGGACACAGGGGCTTGGAGCAGCCTGCTCTAGTGGAAGGTGTCCCTGCCCATGGCAGGGGGTTGGAGCTGGATGACCTGACTATTAGAATTAAGTGTATTTCAGCAAAATGAAGAATGCGTTTAATTCTCCCAAAACTATTTTCTTTGTCATCAGCAATGCCAAGTCTCCTTTTGCCTGACTGGGTTAAGAGCCAAGCTGCTCAGCTCTGTCAAAACTCTGGCAATTCTGTGTGGGTGCCAAAGCAGAACTTGCTAGTCTCTAGTCAGCTTTACAGCCACAAAATGCTGAATGAACGGGATACAAGTGGCAGCTGAGGTTCACAACTCAGGATCACAGCTCTGGGTTTCTGGACCAAAATTCCTCCTGATTTCAATTTTATGCCTTCAAGTCCTTTTTTAGACAAAGTCCCAAGTGACGTAGCTGACACTGCTGTCAGAATATAAGCTCTGTTAAGGCAGGATCATTTCTTTCCTCACGTAAAATGCCATGTACATAATGTACATATATGACTGCATAGTCTGAACACATTATTTCTGTGAGGGCATTCTTTGGGTCCTATATAATTGTTTATTTTTTAAACAATAACAAGTGAATATTTATTCTCAAAAGATGCCTGCAGTATATAATGTGCGTATGGTTCTTCTTTCTGAGCTAATTCTGAAGTAGGTTGTATGTTATATGCAATGTGATTGCCATAATATCATTTACACGCAGTACCCAACTGAGATCCTTAGAGACAACTTCTGAGCATCTCTGTGCTTCGTTGTCCTGTGGCACATACTGTCTGCATCAAATCCTTGTTGGGCTGCATTCTTTCAGACTGCACAATTTGGCAGCCTTGGAATACCTAATAGGGGAGGAATATCTGGGTGTTTTAAGTGGCTTATGTCTCCATTCTCTTCTGCTGTGTGTAGTTACACACTAATTCCAATGCTTACAGTGGCTTGGGATTCTGCCAGGAGCTGAGCCAGACCCATGGTGTGTTCCAGGATTGTGGTTGTAAGACTAACACAGAACCCAGGAGAAGATACTATTTCTCTCATTGTCAGGTGAATCATATATGCCACTACCAACATCTTGAAAAATAGTCCATTTAAATCTTAGTTGCCAAATCAAGTTTGTGTCACTGTAATCAGCTCTGTGTTTACCCTAAACAGTGTGTGTCCTTATTAGTGCTTTTTCAGTCCCCTCAGACAGGCTGATATTGATTGAATAAACACTAACGATAATCTCTATCAGCAGTAAGACATGATACTCACACATACCATAACCTCAGTGTTACTGTCAATAATGCTGGAGGATTTCATTTGCATTCGTTGGCTTAGTATAAGCATCACAGTGTGTTTTTCTCAATCTGTCTCTATATCTCCTTGAGTTCTATGCTTGTTCTGATCTGGCTTTTCTGTGTAGAAGTTTGATTCTTGTCCTTTGTGTTTCTATTGTCTATTTCACAAAAGTATCTCAAAGCATATAAATGTTAATCGGAGCAGCAGCCATTTAGCTGCACACAGCCACACCTCTCTGGTCAGGACAGAGTACACTGTATTCTGTATCCAAAGGAAATTGCAGGAGTAAGTTGAGGTAGACAGAACGTACAGAGTGGGAATTTGGCTAGGACATTTTCCTATTTAAAAACAACCTGGGCATCTTTAATTACAGAAGCAGTCAGGACTATTGTAAGAACAGTCAGGACTATGGTTCTTGCATTGCAGATGAAGATTATGTTTTGTACTTTCTAACACCATTTCACAGGCTTAGTTATGACTCATAGTAGTGAATGGAAAACAGTGACCTGCTGAGTCATAAGCATCTTCAAATAAACATTTATTTGCTTGTATTTTCAGTTACATGGTGTTTATATTATGCTATCAGTAGGCAATGTGTGGACAAATAAGAATATTTCAGGTTTGGTCAGAACATGTTAGAAACTAAAAGAAAGTCATATATAAAATGCCTCCATATTTAGCTTACTTAAAATGTAATAACACATAAAATAAATGTAATGACACATAAAATACAAATGCTTCAAACACTGAGCAGAGCATTGGAGCTCTGTTTGCTTCTTCCTTACATGGGAATTGCTTGCATCCATGTATGACATATCCATAATATTTATCCATATAATAACAGCAGAAAGAGCAAACATGACCTGTTTTCTTTGACTTCACTGTTTGCTATCTGCTTGCCTTTCATGGTTTCTTTATGCAAGCAAAAATATTTCATGAAGCATAAAGCCCTGTGGCAAATGCTAATCTAACCAACAATCAGGAGAATAATTGTTTTGCAGGGAATATTCTCATTCTCTAATAAGGAAAAAAAGCCTTGCAATTAAGACAACAGAGCATTAATAACACGCATTTATCATTCTATATGAGCTTATTATTTCCAGCCCTTTGCAAATAGTTCTAATTTATATACCATTCCTTAAAAAGCTGTATATTAATGTGATCTGCATAGCTGTGTTAGTATTTAGAAATATTTTTAGCATCTTGCACTATAAACTTCTCGTCTGTGGATTCTTTGAAGGACAGAACACAACCTTGAAATCCATGAAACATACTCTTCTCTTAACTTGGTCTCTGTAGCCTGATGCTTTCTACTACCTTCTTCCTTGAGTTTAAGAGCTGGATTATAGTCTCCTGCTAAGCCAGCTCAAATCCTTTCATTTTCAACTGTGTTCTCAGGCTTCTTCCTCCCACCCATCTCATTTTGCCCTTCATTCTCAGACTTGTTTCTTGCTCTCAGCTGGCTGTTTATGCTTAGCTGTGCTGGCAGTCCCATGCTCTTGCAGGAGAATCTGCGCCTTTTCCTATACCACCCCATATGTCTGGGCTGTTTTTCCTTTCTTGGTCAATCCATCTAAGCTTCCATACTTGGTTCTCATGCATAATCCCAGTGTTACTTTCTCCTTTGCTCTCTGAGACAGATGAATTTACTGGGAACAAAGCCATGGCTTCATACTGGTGTCTGTTGGCTAAAGAGCCAATGGCTGAATTCAGAATGGAGAATAAATGGCATATGTTAAAATGCCATTGCTGCTAGTTTTGCAGATGTGAGTACTTAATACTGAATTCTTACCAAAAAGGTGGCTTTGTTCTATTTTAGCTACACTCCACATGCATCTCTCTAGTGTAAAAGCATGTGGAGTTACCAATGTTCCCTAATATATATTTTGTGCATAGAAAGCTGAATGATTCTGGAATTGTTCAAATACTAGTGGATTTTATTCTTAATATCCCTTTGGAAATAGATAATTTTAGTTTTGCAAATATTTAGGACTTGGACATCAAAAGATTATTTAAAATACTGTGAACTATATATCTATGAACATGTCTAGCTTGTAACCATTTTTTGTGTCTCTATGGCTGTTGCAGTCTGATGCAATTCTCTGGCTGAGATGAAGGGAATGAGCATGTGAATAAATTACTGATATTTAAACAGAGGTGTTAATTTGCAGTGCATGATCTGCTCCATAGTAACTGCTTATGTGCATGCTCTGACCTGGTGATAAATGGAAGATACTGTCAGTTTGTTTACAAGAGTTAAAGATAGTCCAAAGAGAACTGGTCTTCTGCAGACTGACTTGTCTTTTTCCCTTAGAGGGTATTTGTAATGAGCTACCTATGCAGCAATTCTGTTGGAAACAATGTAAAATATAATCCAAGATAAAAAATTGATTTAGAAGTGTAAGAAAAATATTTGCTTCTTGGATCTAGAATTGTAGTCATCATAAATTGAATGAGATAACTTTCCCAACATGGTTATTGGTTTTGCAGAGTAAAAAGTGTGTAACATCTCTGAGATCAAGCCCTTCTATTTGATCTATCTTCCACTTGTTTAACTCCAGTTTGTTTGTATTGTTTGAGATAAGATTCAAGTGTTCCAAAGTGCTTCGTAGTGCTCTTTTAGATACCCTTGAATAGCCCAGGCATTCGCTCATTGGGCTAGGAAATGTGGCAGAGATCTACAGGAGACTAATATACTTCCAAAACAGCACTGGGAGGCTCTTACAGTTGCACCAAGTTCCTATGTTTGGGTAATTAAATTCATCCTGGCTGCCCAAAAGATGAGTTTATTCTCCTTATTTCTCTTAAACTAGTAATTTAGTATATAGACTGGTCTGAGGATTTAATATCTATCGGTCTTTCAAGTCAAAATGGGGAAAAAAAAGAAAAAAATAAATAATTACTCTTAAATATATGAACAAGTATCAGAGAAAAAATCATCGGAAAATTTTCACCAGTTTTACACAATTCACTTAATTACTTGGCTTATTCAGTTACCAGTGGATCTGAAGAATTCACTGCTTTTCTTAATCAGTGTTTGTATATAGACAAGGTGACAATCTTTAGGAAGCAGTTATAAAAGTAAAAAGGACTTTTTAACAATTACTAATAACTACATTTTAAAGATTTAGCATTCTAACTTGGATTCCCAGACCAATTTTATATCATTTCAGTCTCTGTGTAAACCCCTTTGTCTTTGCCAAGGTGCAGGGTGAGTTATAGGTGGGTCAGTAGACTTTCCTTCACAATTAGAATTATTTATCCAGGTGTCCTTTCCTGGTACTTATCAGTTATTGCTGAATATGCACATATTCATTATTTCATACGTTCTTACAGTAAAAGAATGTGGAGTTTAGATATGGTAATTTAGAAATTACAAAGGAAAGTCAAAGACTTCGGAATGTGATATTAATTTTTTATCAATATAACCATTTGCAGGAAAAAAATTTAAGAATAAAGCGCTATGCTGCTAGAGACACAAGCACTATATCAATATAGAGAACGAAGAAGGAGGAAGGGAGCAAGGGGTGTATATAGTTTTGTTTCAGTTTTTATCATTTTTTGTACCTTGGAAGCCTGAGTTCAAATTTGGGTTTGACAGTGAGATAAATATAGCAAATATATTTTCCACTTTTCCTTTCCTGAACCAAAACAAATGTTTTGCTCCGAGGTATTTCTAGAATGTACAATAAATCAGTAGTAAAAAGAAAAAAAATATTTAAACACTGTCAAAGTGTTCTTAAACATCCATTGCCACAGCATAATAATATTCTAATGCTGCCACATAATGTGGAAGGAAAATAGGACACTTAGAGAAAAGTAGCTTCTGAGAGAATTTTGACTTATTTATTTTGGAGAGGAGAGAGAGGGTCTTATGAGATTGTTTTATTTTAATGATTTGAATTTGGGATAACAAATAATTTCTTATTATTATATGAATGTGATGTGCGACAGTTATTTTTTGTGCCCTGTGGAAGTACGCAGTGAAACCTTTCTGGAGACAGATCCTTCCTCTGTTGATCCATTAGAGCAGCTTCAAGGACTCATTAGACAACTGTATGTCTTTTCAGTCAATCCAGTGCCAGTTTAACTAAAATGTGTAATAAAAGTTGTTTTGGACTGTGTGTTTTTCCATTTGTCTTTTATCTGAGGAGCTGAATTGTTTTTATATTCAGGCACTGGCATGTCTCTAATTTGGTCTGTTGTGTAGCCATCACATTTCTGGCTAAGAGAAACAGAGCAGGCTTCAGTCAGAGCTCACATACTGTTGGGATCTGGAATCATTGCAAATTAAATGGTGTTATGTAAGTTTGCCCTTCAGAAATTTGCTTTGGGAATTTCTAAATCCAAATAAAAAAGTCCTCTGTTGCCAGTTAATAGAAAAGTTGCCACCAAATGATATAAAGTACATGCTGTTAGGTATTAGTGCACAATTTCCACAATGTTACTAGGGGGCTCAAAAAAGCTGGATTAGTTATCTTTTGGGAATTAATTTATTTATATCACTAAGTACGTGGTCCACCATACAGCAGTGTGATTAGCTGCCATGGATTTCTGTTGGCACAGCGTCACTTTTACTCTGTCATGTAATTAATGTATTTTAGACAGGTTAACGAACGAGAATTCTTAGCCTGTAGTTACTTTTTCTCCACTACCTTTTGGGGGAAAAAACCCACAAACCAGATCTCTCACCACATCATCTAATCTCCCATTACAGAAAGTGTTCCTATCTCAGGAAATACACAAAGACCAGGTTTTGCCCTCTGGATGCCTGCAACTTATTGGTCAATCTGTAAAGCTCGTGTTAAGTAACAGAGTGACATCTCAGTATTTTTTTGTCCTTCATCTCTGTTCCATTTTAAGGATAAGGATCTAAGTATTTGAGTAGAAGCAAAATGAACTACAAAATGAGCCATTGCTGATACTTTTGTTCTCTGAAGTCTGGATTATTATAACTTCATTTGGTTTTCTCATGTATTATGGACAATTTGTCAAGTAGATAACATTAGTAGAATTGTAGTTTTAAAACACTTCTGATCACAATCTATTTGCCTGCAGTAGAAATACAAAAAACATTGTAAATTGGTTATTACCCTGAGTGCAATTTCAATATAAAAATTTCCTCTTAAAGTGAGACACAAAACTGAGAACTTAAATCAATAAGGTGTGTGCTGACTGTACAAACATCAGGTCTTGGTTTCTGTTATATTCTGTGGAGGGTAAGAAGGACCACAGCCCATTCCTTGCAAAATAATTAGTTCCAGATTACTAAGCCTGCTTTACCCGGGTGTATGTACTGCCTGCAGTAGCCCCAGGCTTGTCTCCTGTGGCAGAAAAGCAAGGACAGCATTGTCATTGGTGATAGGCTAAACTCTCATCCCTAACTACACAGTGTCAGAAAGACCATGTTTGAGACTAAAGCTTTAAATATATCTATTTTGACCTTGCCACGTGTTTTGCATAAAATGAAGTCCTGTCTCGTGTGGGTTGTAATCCTCTTTAAAAGGACAAGGTGACATCTGAAGAAAAAAGACACGGACGTTAGTGTAGGACCTATACATTTAGCCATTTGCTAATTACACTGAACACAGTGGAGTACCCTGAATATATGGTGTCCAGGGCTGCCTGACTTCTGTAGCATATTGTGTGTATGGTATTCTGCACAGCCTGGCAAATGTTAGTGAATTCAGTAGCACTTCTGTGGCAGTAATGACATGTAACCATCTGTGATTTCGCACCTGCAGGAGCCAGTGTCAGCTGTTGAAGTTCAGCAGCCCTGGCTTTGCATGAATTTACTGCCAAAACCCTCACTCATTTACTAGCCTTGGAATTCAGATAACCCTTTCAGTGAACTTAAAGGTCTTACACATTATATAGCAAAACAGCGCTCCAGAGGCAAAATCTCTCCCAGGCTGCCCTTCCTAATAAATACTATTTGTACACTGTAGAGCTTTATAGATTAAATAAGAAGTTTTATATAAAACTAATAGCATTGCTGGTACTGGGACACTGCTTAGTGTTCCCACTGGTACTGGGGCCATATCATGCAGGCACTGTGTGAATGTGTGCAGAGAGACAACCTTTCCTCTGAAATGTAGAAAGGAAAAAGGTAAACAGAGGCGCAGAATAGGGGGGTGGCTGTATAGGCTGTACTGCAGCACCATGGGGAATCCAGAGGTAAAAAAATATCTCTCTTGATTTTCCCACCAGTGCCTTAAACACTGCTTTGTACCATCTGTCATGAAGAAGAACAGGACTGGCTGGTGTTCTCTAGCTTCAGACTCTTCTAGCAGGCACTCACGTTAAATGATTTTATATAACTAACCTCAGCACGTACAAAGTTTGTTTATTCTGCTCAAAAGAGTAGTTCTGTTAAATACGAACAAATCTCAGCTTTTTCTTACCAGAATCTGTGCTGAGCTTGGATATTTCTCAGATGACCACTCTGCTTCATCACAGATGTAATTTTATTGCTTTCTATATCCTTTTACAAATTACTTCAGTGGAGATATGAAGGCTTCATGGCTGGTGAAAATGCTATCATCCTTTTCACTTAAGTCTAACTGCATAGGTAAAACATGCAATAAGGAGATGTGGTGGGATCATGTAGCATGTGACCTATGAAATCATTCAGTCTCTATGTCACAAATATTAGGCATCATCAAAGCTGCTTTTGTAGACATACATATTTTTTAGTTTTCTGTAATGAACATGACCCAATTGGTTACTTAGTATGTTCTAGCTCATGTGACAAATGCTTTAGATTTACAGGTTGACAAAAATGTTTTCAAGATCTTGCTAACATTTCAATTCTTAAAACACGCAAGAAGTGTAAGAAAAAAAGAGTCTAGAAAAGCTTTTGCTTTTCTAAAGAAATAAGAGGTTATTTTAAACTAAGGTTTTCCCATATTTCAAGTTCTTCCAACATGCTAATAAAGTCACATCAGATACAATCAAATTAATTTTATTTTCACCACGTTCTTCTTTTCAGAGGGACAATTAAAAAGGTTCAAAGACAATTATAATTTTTTGAGTAGTGAATGAATCAAAAATATTAGTTGCAAAAATTGGCCCAATGTAATGGCAGCTTCCTACACGATGACAAATGTAATAGCTTTGCCCAACTTACTGACATCAGATAAATTATAATTTTTCCCAATTCTTGCTATTATGTGACTTAAAGAAGAAACATAGATTGCCAAGAACACACAAAATGAATGAATGATTTTCTTTATCATTGAGGCTGGGGGAAATCAGTTTGTTTAATAATAGTTTAGTAAAAATTATAATGGTTTAAATTATGTTAGTCACAGCCTTTGAAGCTGTGCTATTTCAGCTACAGAACAGGAAATGATCATAGAAGCATTGAATCACAGAATGTTTTGGGTTGGAAGGGACCTTAAAGATCATCTAGTTCCAACCCCTCTGCTGCTGGAGGAACAGACAAAGTAGAAAGGAAGAGCTGAGAGAAAGCCGTATCTCTGTGCTGGGAAAAATTATGGAAACTCATGGAAAGTTAATTATAATGAATTTACACTAACTTACTTAAATCTGTTTCTGTTCCTTTAGCTAAACTAATTAGTTTGTTTGCAGTGCAAGATCTTAGATGTAGAACTATTAAAAATATGAAGGGTTTTGTTAACCTGTCAAAAGGGTAATAGGCCCTTACTTTGCTGAATAAGGAAAATAAGTCCTTCTTCTGGTACACTGTAGTACCAATGCACTTACGCAAAGTATGCTTATAGACTCACAAGATTGGAGTCTTAATTGGTAGTTAACTCTGTTGATGAAAGAACTTTTATTACTAGCACCTTAAGAACTGAGTCTTATTGACAATTAGTTTCCAGTATCCTAAGTAATAACAATTTGGGGTTTTGTGTAGTCATTGTACAGCTTCTCTACTTCTCAAAGTAAAGTTCCTAATGGATGTAATGGGTATTTATAGCTTAAACAATAATGGTGCATAACCTCTAGGATCAATGTAATTAAGGAAAATCAATAACAATAGCAAAATCTCAATATGTCAGCATTTACTCAGTAGCTGGTGGTTTCCATACAGCACATCTTCAAGATCAAATAGATTTTTTTCCCTGTGTTTTTGGTATGGCAGCCATGTTTTTGCAAGTGGCTATAGAGTGAAATGCAAACCATGCTATGGTCCTGGAAATGTATTTATTTGGTAAGAATAACATCATGACTTTTGATACTACCCTCCCTCCTGGTCTTGTGCTGCATATAGCATATTAAACCTGTGTGCAAATGCCTAAGTAAGGAAAGTCAAAGGTTTATGTAGATTGCTTTCTGAACACAACTTTCTTATGATAATTTATCTTTCTAAGGAAGGCTGGAACAATATGGATTTAACTTCAGCAGTTTTAGTGTATGCTGTTAGTTTTACTTCTGGATGCTGTAGTGGAAAGTGTTTTCTTGATTTATTTCTGCTGTTAATGAAGTTAGGGATTGTTTATTTATAGAGCTTTCTGGATCTGTCTTCCTGTGTCTCACTGCGAGTCCTGGCCTTTGTGTTTGTTTCTTTCTGTTCCTCACAGTCTACTTACTACCTTTTGTAATCTGTATACTTTTCATGTTCTGTACTATTTCTTAAGGTGGTTTATGTCATCAAAATGCTTGTGATATTGTCAAGTTTGTCTCTCCACTAAAATGGGTGTACTTCTTTCATGCCGGGATAAACTGTACTTGCGTCCTAAATATTTTTCAGCTATCTTGAAAGTCTTTCCTCTTTTCACTTGCTTTTCTATTTAATCTGCAGTTCACTGAAGTTAGTGGTCCTGAAAGTAGGCCTCTGTCTTTTTTTACTTTTCTCTGCCTTACCCTTCTCAAAACTTATTAGCTCATGGATGCCCCATTTCACTGCTCTCTTCTTTCCTGTAGGTCATAATCAGCCCTCAGCTAGCCTTTCTATGCATAATTTCTCCTAGTCTTACTGCTTAACAAGGCTATTTGGTGAGGTTTATATTGGTTTACTAAGATTTCTTTTTTCCCCTTCTTACTTCCTGTAAGATTTGTATTAATATATATATGCATCTTTGATCTACAGTTTTCTGGTTTGGACGTCATGTGATCCCTGGAAAGAAAACCATCTGAGTACCTACATCCTATCTGGTAGTTCCTAGAGTTTTCACATCACTCAACACGATTCCACAATTGGCAAATGATAGAAAAACCATTAGATTTGGGAGTTTTATTTTTCATAATGAATATACACGATAATTGAAGTAACCTAATTGATTGCATAAAAAAGAAATTATCTGTTGTCATTTATTTAGAGCCAACAAAAACTTAGTTGTTAACACCAGTGTAAGCATTGTATTCCAGAGGTAGCTTTGTTCTAACTAGCAATTTCATCACTTCTTCCACTTTTATGTCCACGATGTCTTTTGTGTAACAAGATCAAGGGTCAAGTTGAATCAATTATCATCCACTTTTGTCCATTCCTTAAATACTTCTTAGTCACTTGCTCTGAAAAGAAAGTCAAGAGGCAAAGAGCTGAATTTATTCCTAGATGCCATGTAACAATTGAAGGGTGAATCCTTTGCTCACATTTTAAGCTTTCTTCAGTCCTTTACCACAAGACAACATTATGGTTATTCTCTGAGTCATAGTTATTTCAGATGAATAGTGCTCAAATAGGATATAAAAATAACACTCTGGCAGATAATGAGGTAATTGGAAAAAGTTAATGCAATGCAGTTGAAACAAGTGATCCACAAAATTTGGACAAAATTGTTTCTTGACACAAGTTGTGTAACTCATCAGGCTGCTAAATACCTTGCCTTCCTTTTAAACACCTTTAGTATTTACTAAAACAAAATTATTAGACTTCTAACTAACATGTGCATCCTTACTATAATGTAAATTTATAACAAAGTAAATTCAGCTGGTCAGTTGCTGGGCAAAATCAAAAAGTATCTTGTATTTATTGCCTACACAGCTTTTCAACATACCTGGTAAGGAAGGTTGTTTCAAGTTTTCAGCAAGAAAGTATGAGTAGAAGGGGCTGAGAGATACATGCCAGAAAAATGCTTTCTTTCGTAATGCTGTCAACAAGCACTCCCAATGAACACCAAAATAAATAGTTTTATGAAACCTTTCAATTTTTTAATAAGTCAAAATACACTTTTCTGACAGTATAATTGCTTTTCTTATTGGGCCTTAAATCTGCACCACTATAAAAGAATAATGCTACAGTAGATCATTTGTGAAAACTTAATGAAAACTGAGTTAGTGAACCTCAGAGTCAGTAGACCTTGAAATTCACTTTCAAAAACTAATTTGCAGTAAATGTATGAGAAACATATTTAGACATGATAAACTTTCAGTTCTCTGTTAGCTAGGTGCAGAAGTTTATCTTGATTAAGTATTTTTTCTGTTAATTAGTCATTTATGTAGGTAGCCAAGAAGTTGTGAGCTACACTTCCATTCCAACAAGAGCAAAATTGTTTATTTTTTCTTAGCTTGCATAAATAATGTAATGTGCTATTTCTTCAGTAGCCTTCATTTTGTGTGTCTTAGTTATCACTGAAGATCCATGGGCTATTTTGATTGTAATTAAGGCAAGTGAAAACTGTGTTGGCAAACAATAACTATTTCAAAGCTTCACCTTACAATCAGAATGTACATGAAATAAACACAGTTGAGATATTCACACTCTTGCTTCAATCTTCTGCTTCCTCTGTGTAATTTATGTACATACAAGTTAGTAGCAACAGTTTAGCACATGTTGAAGGGAAATGAGAAGAGAGTTGCACTGATTTCAATGGGAGAGCCATGATAAAAAATTGCACCTTTTCATGATGCCAATCTATTTTTCATTAAACAAGTACGGGCTAGCCCAGAAACGTTTGTTCTCATGAGTTCTGCAGTTATTGCGCCCTCTTAAATGAGCTTCCTAAATCAGAAAGCCAATGGCATTTTATTTAAAACCATAAAAATGTGGAATTTCAACTCTTTTTATCTCACCTTTCTAGCGTACAAGGTAAAGTACTCTAGCCTGGAGATGTTTGGCCCTTTGACTGGCAACTGAGCACAAGTCTTCTGTGTTTCCTTCTAACTCCTAATTCCTCAGTTCTTTCCAGGATTTGCATACATTGCTCCTGTAAATCACAAAGCATGTCACAAAGTTTTTGCTTGTGTCGGTGGAACTTATCTGTGGTTCACTGTGAACAGGTTGCAGATGGGTTATATGGGTTTAAACATCATAAAGTAACTGTTCTGGGAATAAGAATGATGTTTAAAAGGTGTCAGGCTGATAGTTATTAATTTCAGCTTTCAAAATCTCTTTAGTAGTATGTGAAAGAAATTTAAGCTCATACGACACTGGAACTCCAGCTTTATAGTCCAATAGATATCCATGACAAACTTTCTGCACATTCTTCGATAGCTTTTCTAAATGTAGGAGTGTGCAATCATTGGATTACCAAAGAGAAAAAGAGAGGGAAGGCATAGATATGTTAGTTCTGTTCCAACAAAATCAAGTTTAGTTTAGCTTGGCTCACCGATAAACAGAAATGATTAGATTTTGTTTTATTATCTGATCCATTGCAAAGCTTTCACTTCTGATAATAATAAATAATGGTGAACAGTTACCCAGCTATTGTCATCAATAACTCAGCCTGCTTGAAGATGAATAGTATGTATTCAGCATGCTTGAAGATGAATAGTATATATTCAGCCTGATTTTAAAGATGGAGTAAATAAGATGAATGCCTTTCCCATGGTCACAAAGGAAGATAATATAAAGACTAAGCTGTTTTTCAGACCCATTCTTCATCCACAAAATCTTCATGAATTTCTTTGTTAAAGTTGAAATATGCTCTAGGGTACTAGCGCATATGCGACAGGTAATTTTGTATTCTGCTATAATTCCGTTCATTTGGATCAATTAACTTGAAATCTACTGATAGCACCTAAATATTTTGATAATCTTCTTCCACTTAATACTTAATCTGCTACTTAATATCTTAAATTTCTGTTTGGAAATTTCTTTTTGAATGCCAACTGACAGTTCTTCCACTAGTCAATGTAGTATTGCTATCTGATCGAGTGCCTTGTGTCCCTGTTTCATTACACTTCTGGGAGAGTTGTTCGTAACCCAGTGGTCCACTCCTGTTTCTGTTGAAGTCAATGACAAAATTCCCTTGCACTGACAGGCAGTTAAGACTGGACCTGGACCATGGGCCCAGGTACACAAAGGATGCGAATAGGTTTACTTGTACTTCCTCTTACTCACCATCTCCATCCTTTAAGGAGGTGAATAACAGATAGTTTACTGAAATGTGATTGAACCGTCACTAGGTGAAGTGCTTTAATGTTTACATGGAGAAAGCATTATAGGTGCAAGTCATTGCTTTGTCATAATACAGAAAAAAAAGAAACGTGTGTACACAAATACGTTACAGGCGAGATCATTCAAGACTTGAGTGTTTCTTTCTCTTTCTTAATTGGATAGATAATGCCCTAATCTTTTGTTATTTTCACTTCTCCCTATCAGTCCCCTAGTACTGGCACAGGGTTATCACAGAACTCCAGATTTGCCCATCTGTGTAGGCCAAATGTAAAGCATTTAATGAGAGTGCTTTTCCAAATTTTGTACTTTAATTGGCTCAAGTGGAAAGAAATGACACACATCAGTAGCAGCTTTTGTAAAACTTTTCAATGTAAGGTATGACGGGGTATGTTTTAAATATTAGATATCCACAGGAGACTAGAGTGACATCCCTTCACAGGCTGCCATGGAACTCTCCTGTCAGCTTTCACCCACTGTTGTTCATAATTACCAGTATGAGCAGAAACTATTTGTCCTGTGAACTTCTTTGGAAAAATATTAGTGTTCTTATTTTCTTAAATTTAATAAAGTAATAATAATTTTTTAAAAAGTGAGCTTTTTTAAGAAATACAATCACAGGAAAAGAACTTCTTTCTCATAAATTGAAGTTAACAAAAAGAAGGGGTCTTTAAATTCAATGAAAAAAGAAGAAAATGTAGTTAACTTTCTTATAGAGTGCTGATTTATCTAAAAATATTTTTCTGTAATTCTTCCATATTATAAACAATTCTCAAATATATGAAAGGGGAGGTTATACAGTCTGCATTAATGTACTTGTGTCTACTAATATTGAGACAGCACATCATACATACATGTTATCAGTCACTGAAACATCTAGAACTCTGAGTTTTACAGAGCTGGACACTGGCCTTCTATGTGCCATCACTTGCAGTTGCTGCACTCAGCAGGAATCTCATGTATGAGTCTTAGGAAAGAACCACACCTTGTCCTTGGGGTTCTTGGCTTATGGAAGCTTGTGGAAGAAAACACCTGCCCAGCATCCACAAAATGCAACAAATTCAAAACACAGTGGGGTTAAAATAACACCTATTTAAACATAGATTCAAAATAAAAATATTTATTTTTACTCTTATAGTTTGTAAATATAAATGCATAAATAAAATTATAAGGATATATTTAATGGTTTAATTATTTGGGCTCTGATACATCACAGCAAAGAAATGGGATTAGAGTTTAAGCATAGAGATATTTGCTGTCATGAGCATGTGTAAACCATAAAATATGAGGTGAAGAATGAGGGTTTTTTTCTACAAGGAATATTGGCTGGCACCTTCCTTGGTGGCACAAGGGAGGAATAATTCAATATATATTGATACTTAATCTTTTCATTTTTAAAAGAGCAACAATTCTGTCATTTGTATAGTACCATTAAATTGCAGTTGCAGAGCTTATCAAACATCTGAATATGCAAAGCATCATTTTATGGCTACCTGCTTCTCTTGCTTGCTCAAGTTTAGAGTTATTGACAAACCTCCTGAAGTACAAGACATTTTTACAGGGTTCTTTGACGTATATAATACTGACATATCCTGGAAATCCTTCCGGACAGTATCAGCTGCAGCATGCAAATCTGGCCTTTAACTGGTTTCTCTTGCTATTTGACCTGGGATTTAAAGCTTTTATATGTGGCATATCTCAGATTTAGAATAAGAGACCAGGGTAGCACTCACTGCAACAGAGAGAAGAGTAGTTTCTTGAGAAATAACGTGTGCACTTGGATCCAAATTATGTCAGTATGATTCTGGATATAAAAAAACTTTCAGTCCTAACTTAAGCTGTCTGAATCATCCTTCCAGATACAGGAGCCTAGTTTGCAGGTGTGGAAATTAAGCAGCTTGGTTCTTAAAATAGGATGAGTGAATATGGCCTAAGTGCCTTAACGGCAACTCATTTTTGTTCATCACTGCTAATTGCTAAGTGAATTTCAAGGTTCTTCATTGTGTTAATTACAGGATACTAAGAAATCCTGGAATGAATCTCTGTGAATTCAGGGAGTATTGCTATCACTGTATCACTGTATGCCTCAGTCTTTAATTATGATAAAATTACAAAGAGGTTGCCTAATTTTAAACCTTCAGTTTTTAAAGGGAAAGAAAATAGAGCCAGCTCCTGTCCCTTATTGCAGCAGTACAGAAAGCTATTACTGTGTGCCAACGTTATACTAACCTGACTCACCCTTCAGATGATCAGCTTCATTACAGATGAGGACAGATGAATCCAGTGTGGAGGTGGTGTTTGGCTCACATAAAAGCCCCACACCTCTGCAAATCATCTTCTTTGTGGCCTACATCCATTGATGTACATAAATACATGGCTAACTCATGTTTCAGGATTAGGTCTATTGAAGCTGGAAAACACAGAAGTGCTCAGTTTTCTCTGCTGCAAGAACCAGACATTGAAAAACAGTTTTGGAAGACAATGTGCTTTGCATTAGGATGGAGTGAGTAATAAATTTTGATTACTGTGGAGTACTCATTTCCAAGAATTCACAAATATGGTCTGTGGTCATCAGGACGTGCAGGCACACGTACGAACAGAATCAAGTAAGGTAAATAAAGCACTGACCAACGATATTACTGACATTGCAAATTTTCTTCCAAGTCTCGCAGGTACCTTTCATATATCTAAAGTCTCAGCTACGTTTCTCAGGAAGCCTAGTTGGTCAGTTAAAATTATGTTGTTAAGTTAATGTTGCAAAGCTAAAGCACCACTGCAAAATAAAGTAGATTCTAGCATATTTCATGGTAATAATGAGGCCTGATCTTTGTTCTCTGTTTTGAGCAGCTCAGTAATAAGCCTTTCTGAGACTTTGCTTGATTGATAGATGGCTTCCATCCAGTGAGTCCAGATAAGACAGTGGGGAAAAAGCTGCACAAAAGCAAAAGGGAAAAAAAATAAAACTGATCTCGGGCTATTATGGTCTGATGGCTCAGTGTGCTACTTGTGTCTGCCAGCATATTGATTCTTTGCATTTGATAGCACTGAGCTGGCACTTCTACCATCTGAAAGGGTAGGATCAGGAACAACAGAATAGAGGGAGGCGGTGCCTAGTTTCTGTAGCTTCGAGGCAAACAAATAACATGGCGTTGATTTATTTTTGACAGGGATTAAAGAAACTGGTGAAGTTGACTGTTGGTTACTAACCTGTTTTATAGGCAAGCCTTTGAAAGATTCTCTGCTTATTGTCATTCAGCACTATAGAAATGATATAATGCAGAATGAACTTACCAGGTTCTCTGTGTAAGTGTTTACCGGCCAGTTTACTGGATGTGTGACACAGACAAGTGTTGTAAATCAGTATTTTCATACAAAAATAAAACACAATTAGCAATACAATCTACACAAACTAGTGACTGTTTGAAAGGACAAAAATGATTAATGGTTCGTTGAGTAAACCTCATAAATAATTTACAGGAAGAATCTTGTTCAAAGTTCTTCATTATTAATTTGGATTCAGTCTCCCTGTATATACAAACTCCTGGTCTTATCACTAGGTGTCCTGTGCATGGAGGGAGAACAGAATATTAGTGAGAGGAGCTGTCATGTTAAGTGGCACATTGTTTCAGGAGTTACAGTACATATGAATGAAACTCTTGAATCATTTTATTCATGTTGCTTTTTTTTTGTGTGTGATTTTTGTGGATGAATGTTGCTTGGAAAATGTATTTTGATGACTTATACTAGAAACCATGCAGTATTATTTAAGAGGAGTCATTCATATTCCTGGATTTTAAAAGGAAATGCCTTTATCACATAGAATTTAACATTCATGCTAAGATCTTTGAATTTTTCCCAACTTTCTCCATGAATAGTTTAGTCTGCTGCTTAGAAACATGTTAAACTTTTGGATGTGTAGTTGTGGAAGATTCAGTCAAGGCCGAGAAACATACACGTCTGAAAAAAGCATTCAGACAACATTACTCAGATGTTGCTAATAGTCAGATTTTACTATAAATGAGCAATATCTGCTTGTGCAGGGAGTAATGTGGGAACGTTACAGAAGGCTGTATTTCCTGTGTGTGGGTTAAAGATTTAATCCTTTATGTAAGATGAAAGGCACTGTAGGTTTCTGAAAGGGTATATGCATTCACTGAGCCAGAGCATAATTATAGCACACTGAGTTATAAAATTGATGTTTCTATGTTCAGTTTCATTGTCTTCTTGTAGCCTGTGTCTTAATGGATTAATTAGCCCTCCATTAGTGTGTTTACTCTGGGAGGTGGAGTAGTACCTGCTTTCATTTATCTGACTTGTTTTTGAACTCTTTTTTTAAACTTGTTTTTTATGCAATCATTTGATTGCAAAGTTACCTTTTTCTAAATAGGTAAAAGGTGAGGGCAAGAATGACTATGGATGTCACAGTATTTCAGGTTTGTTTTGTATCCAGTTTACAACTGGATCTATTAGGAATTCAGATTTTTTTTAGAGTTGCCAATGAGGATGTTTAAAGATTAACTTGTATTTTATAAGAAGGCATTGACATACAGAATCGTAGAATAGTTAAGGTTGCAAATGACCTTAATATCATCTAGTTCCAACCCCCCTGCCATAAGCAGGGACATCTCACACTAAACCATGCCACCCAAGGCTCTGTCCAACCTGGCCTTGAACACTGCCAGGGATGAAGCACTCACAACTTCCTTGGGCAACCCATTC
>JBCJKH010049771.1:7054-19347 GCA_039877255.1 Loriculus beryllinus | reverse complement strand
GCCTACACTTCAAGCTGGGAAGCCTCATTGCAGCCGATGCCAGGAGTCTCAGGTAACTGGGAAAATTCCTACACGGTGCATCCACCCCCAGTTGAGGCTCCAGATTTGATCATATAGAGGGTCCTGCCTTTATACCTTTAGAAAAACATCTGGCTTTATGACAGATCTCTAATTGTTTATTTGTGGGGCCATGAAGTTTCTCACGATCTTACTGTTGTCCACGCTGAGAGCATTGGCCAGGTACCCCGATGCAGCCAAGTATGAAGGTAATAGAACACCTATGTTTTCCTGTCTCTTTCTGACAGTCATGATGAACATAAACATATGTACTTCACCAAATACACTTTGACAAAAAATATACTTTGTTATGCCTCTAAGTCATGAGAGGAAATGAACTCTCAGCTAGGTTCCCATCCATTACAAAACCCATCAAAACTTAGTTTTAATCAAAGCAAATCTGCTAAAAATATATGAGCCAAAGTATTTTATATTTTTGTGATGTGAATCATACTTTTTAAAGTCTGTGTGAGGATTGTGAGTACGAGTATGATTTGTGTATCACCATCAATGGGATGACTTCTACAGCCCGTGATGGAACACAACCTTGCTTTTGCAGATGCAACTTACAGTGGTCTTTTTAAAGAGTACAAGTTTTCATCAGATTGTTCTTTAAGAGAAAGCACATGACCCCAAAGGATCAGCAATTTATTAGCAGAGCAAATGAGCGAATGGAATTAGGCACACCCTACCTTGTCATACATAAATGAATCTCAGAAAAATTTCAAAGCATTCTGCTTGTTCCTGCTCCAAATTTACAATCGTTTGACTTCAAACCCACTGATCACAGCTTTGTTTAAGTTCTATTCAAAGAACAGAAGTGCCCTCTACAGTGTTAATCAGCTAAGGAAAAGGAAAAGTTAAACCATGCCATAGTAGATTACTTTACTTTTTCAAGTTACTGCAGATCTCACAATGCAAAGAGGCGTCCAGTGAAAATTTAGTTAAGAACTTGGGTTTTCATAAGCAAACTCTGGTCTTTCCTTTCTAAAATAGTATATAGCATTACCGAGCTGCCTTCTGTCTTTGCTGCTAGAAAATTTTCATTCAACGACTGAATAAAAGAAGACAACACATGTCCATTTCTCTACAGTTCACAGCATAATGTTTTAGACCAAACCACTATGCTTGGTAGAGTATGCTAAGCTACAAAGTTTTCCACGTAAGTGGTTAATATGAAGGCTCATGATCCCTTTTATCACCCCTACTCCCAGGACAGATGCTAGCATGGCAGTGCCCAAGAAGGAGAGTTACAGACAGGAATCTCTTGAACTGACAAAGCAACAATCAGTAGCTTTGTCTGTCAGAGGCCTTAGACTCCACAAAAACTAGTTTTAGGAGTTTTTCATTTCATACAATGCTTAGTTCAGTTCATCTTAAAAAAATGCATCTTTTACATATGCATGTACTCCTTTGCTTTTAAAAGGTTAATCCTAGGATGAACTGTCAGTCATAAATCTAAGTGCTTTGTTGCCTGGAGAGCTGCTGTTGTTAGCAACTGTGACTTCAAATGTGCAGGCTTTAACTAATGTTAATCAGAGAAACATTTTTTCTTTAAGAAAACAAATTAATTGATTGAAAATACTTTTCAAAAATGGAAATACATTTGCTTGGGCTCTCTTTTTGATAAAAGGAACTTTTGCTATTAACTGTGTATGTATTTCTGAAAATGTAACTCTTTCAATTGTAAAAACCTAAACCATAAAAGCCACGAGTTAAATATTAGGATTCTGCCAGAGGAAAAAAAAAAAAAAAGAGAGATTCAGATTGTATAATTCAAATAATGTTTGGTTTGCAATGCCATTAGAAAACATAGCATCTCCTGGTTTGAGGAGGCATCACCTTGGTTACCACGCACACCTCTGATACACATAAGGATTGTATAAAGGCCACAGGGAGAAATCTTCCTAAAGCCCTTTTCTAACCTGCACTTCTCTGGGAGTTGTCTGACCAACATAAGAGATTCAGAGCAGCCCTGAGGAGAAGGACTTGGGAGTGTTGGTTGATGAGAAAATGAACATGAGCTGGCTGAAGTGTGTGCTTGCAGCCCAGAAGCCAACCGAATGGTTGTGAATGCTCCATCCCTGGCAGTGTTCAAGGCCAGGTTGGACAAAGCCTTGCATGACATGGTTTAGTGTGAGGTGTCCCTGCCCATGGCAGGGGGGTTGGAACTTGGTGATCTTAAAGTCCTTTCCAATCCTAACTGTTCTATGATTCTATTTTCTCTTCAAGTGTAACTAGCAAATTAATCTTTGATCATCATTTTTCCTGATTTTCTCTGAGAATTTTTTCCTAAAAATACCCCTTGAAAATATATAATTCTTCATAAGTATTATGTTCTGCTTATGAATGTTTTAAAATGAAATATAGCTTCTCACAAACTCATAAACATCCATCAAAGCCAGTGATGATCAGATTCTGTGCATCAGTTGACAATGCACTGTTCATTTATCTCATTGTCATTTTGTTCAGGTTTATCCTGTTCCCATCAATCCATCAGTTGCCTTTGGCAACTAATTCTGTATCCTCTAGATACAGAAAGAACAGTCACTTCATTTGAGTTGGGTCATCTAGGGCCACTTAATGTTTGATTTATCCAAAATGGAAAAATTGACAGATTTAAAAAAAAAAACAAAACCAAAACCCAACCAACCAACCCCCCAAAAACCAAAACCCAACAAACCAACAAAAACTAGTTTTTCTTTTCCATTAGATCGCCCATGGTGATTGAAATCAAAGCACATTTACAGAGACAATGCAGTTTTTTGGCTAGTAAAAGAAAGGACTGTATTATACAGACCTACAAATAAACCAGCCTTATAAAAGAAAGTAGCTAAGCAGCACAAAAATGATCATGTGAATCATGGTTTCCTTCATCCAGATATTTTAAACATATTCAAAATGAGTTGTTTCCTTTATCTGGTTTTAATTTATTCTACTCTGCAAAACACGATGAAACAATCTTCTTTTAGAGATCTCACTAAAATATTTCCAGAGGAGGTTTGTGTGAGTCTATTTATGCTGATACTGCAATTCTTACATAAAGTAGATTTGACGATTTGTAACTGTGGATCAGCAGCAATGCTAGACAGAAAAACTATGCTGCAATTGGTTGAGCCTGTTTAAAATTCAGAATTGCTTTAAGCTTTCTTTTGGAAGCTGGAAGAAGACCAATAAACTTCCATGTGCAGATCCCTGATAAGTCTGTGAGGACATGAATTCTGAGCTGGAATCCAGGGTTTTCACAGGAGCAAAGACTACAGTTAAATATAAGACATGATTCTTACCTATGTAAGAGTAAAACCAGGTACAAATCTATTTGTGTGTTTTCAGAAATTGTATATTGCTTTATATACTAGAAGATAATTTATTATCTCAGTTGCAAACATAGCACTCCCTACTCCCTACTTAAGTTATGTGTTTAAGTGCAGCATGACTCCATGTGGTGGCATGATTAAACCTTTAGTCATCAGAAAGTCCTTGGATGAAACAGGCTCAGATTGTAAATGGAAGTATCTTGAGAGAGCTCTGACAGAATAGAAAGAAGACACTTTTGCAGGAGGGAGGTAGGAAAGTTTGCATGACTGATTCTTTCTTTACCTTTTAATGATTTCAGTCTCCAGAGCTGTTGGGCTGGTACATGATACAAGTCCTAAAATCTACTCTAAAACAGCCAGCTGATTTCAATATAAGAATCCTTTTGCTTGACTTGCCAAGAGTTCTGATGGAGTCTCATAATTAAGAGGCATAATTAATTCGACATACAAAGCCTCCAATGCATTTTTGACACATTTTGTAAAGCTCTTCCACTATTCTTTTTTATTATTCTTTTTACAGATTCAATTTTGATGTATTTTGGAATTCTGAAGCCGTTATATATTGAAATTTCTTTTTCCGATATAACAAAATTTCTTCCCCAAGGGAGGGAGGGTAAATAAATTTTGGTTTTATAAATCCAAATTTATTACTGGGAGATAAATAAAATTTTGGATTAGGGGTCAAGAATCTTCTGCTTTAAGGACACTCTTTGAAATCCAGGAACAAGAAGTGCTAGAACCTATTGATATCCAGAAATAAAACCATCTAATAAACCCACTTTTCCAATGAGCCCAATTAGAAAATATACACTATCTCAATCTTTCATTAAGCACTTCTGTTTGGAAATTCTTAGGCATTTAGTCTTATACACTCATTAATTAACACAAACTTATGTAATCGTGCATAACTAATCAGCATTAAAATTTGCACAGTAACATATCTAACTTGCCTTTTGTAATGTACCAAAATGTTCACGTATATTTGAAGGGTTCGACAACACCACTGGTTATTTAGGTCTCAGTGCATTCGAATGAAGCTGTTTTGTGAGCTGCCTTGAAAGTTTCTGGAAAGTATCTGAGCATATACAATCCTTGCTGATGTCAGTTCATCAAAACCCAAAGGTTTCCATCTTCATGCAATTCCATAAATCTCGACTAAGTCAGTATTTTTAAAAAAGAACTTCCCCCAAATCTGTCATTTTTTTTCTTTTCTTTTTTTTTTTTTTTTTTTTCCTTCAGGAACCTCTTCCATTTTTTTCTTCGAAAGTTTACTCAGATATGGAGGTGGTTATTCACATTTGACTTGCAATCATAGAATCATAGTAAAATCACAGGTTTGGCAGCAATTGGTTTCAAGGAAGATGTGACGATCCTCCAGAGATCTGGAGGCAAAAATCTCTTGTTATTGACATAATTTAGACCGGATCAACTTAGTCCAAAGTCAGGTTTCACAAAGAGAGCAGTGCAATGAAGTGCGATGTTTATGTTTTGGACTGACAATATGAGAGAAATGTGAGAGGCAGGACTTCAAACTCTAGCTCTTGGGAGACAGAACACATAATTATGTGTAAGATTTCAAATAAATATCATACAAAAGATACATAAAATATTTCTACGGTGTATGATTGGCAATTGTATTTAATATATCTTAATCTTTTCGATTCACTCTCTGAAGGTTTTTAGAAAAGCCTAAAATTGGACTGCTGATGTTATTTGCTGTGGACCATGGTGGTAGACACTACAGTGAGAAAGTGATCTTACAAAACAAATTTAATGACTGTTCAGAGGATCCCCAAAATTCTAAGACAATAATTATGTAGGATATTTCTGCAAATCCCCACACCCCACAGAACTGATTGAGGGTACTTCCAATCACCCTGTGTAGCTCCTAGATCTCTGTTGTTCTTATAAAAATACTTAAAATATGTTAGGCTAAAATAAATGTTGGTCATTACTCTTTTACAGTGACACAAAAGACGTAACAAAATACAGGTCCAAGAGGAAAAGGATGCCATAACACCGGGAGATGCTGAAAAAAGGTGAAGCTGTTGGTGCATTTTGAAAACCTTCAAAGTTCATGATTTTTAGGAGTGGTTATTTTTTTTTACTAATATGTGATTAGCAAGACAGGTGTTCTGCACCTGCAGGTGGTGAAGCGTGAAATAGATGGCTCTTTCTGTAGCTCAGTAAGAAAAGCCAAGCAGGAAATGGTTTACTAATATGGTTGTTTTCACAAGACAGAATATAAAGAGGAATATAGATTGCAAATATATCTTGCATACTTTCAGATGCTGGACATTCTGCATTCATACATGCAGCATGAAAATAAACTCTGAATGCATTTCTTTCTCATGGCACACTACTCAAACTCCATCCATCAAAAGCGATTGTTCCTTTTTGGTCTTTCAAGTTATTACATATTTTCTTGTAAGAAAACAACTATATTCCTGAAGGATGCTCACATGAGAACTTCTTGCTGTTATCTAAATGTTAGATTGCTAAAGTGTTATTTATAGTTATTTGGTAGCATATTAGCCAGTACCTAGTGGAAGCTACCTGGAGGCTGCTCTGTTACAACGCACAGTTAGGCTGACCTGCATCCAAGGAATGTGTACAGAACAACACAAACCTGAAGGCCACATTGTATGTGCAGCACAGCACAAACCTGGATTACTCAGGTAACGATGTGGACCGCTAATGCCTCAATGTGTAGCAGTTGGAATCATTACAGCAAGTAAATACATTTTTCCTGAGATATTAGTAAGAGCAGATAATTGAAGATACGTTTACCTGAGGTTGTCTGCTACATAAATTTATGTCTCTGCAATTAAAAATATATTTTAGATAGCCAAATGAACATAATCACATTTTACTTACATTTTCCTTGTAGTCTTATTACAGCGCTTCAATGAATATGTATCCTTTAATTCTTAAAGTTACCTCTGTTCTATCATCCAGTTAATCACCAGTCATTACACAAGTGGTTATACTTCAAAAAGATAAATTTGTTCTTTCTTCAAAGGCTAAAATTGTATGATTTGGATGTATACTAAGTTCTCTTTACAAAGCTTTGATTGTGAAAGTCTTTAAAACAGTAGATATAAGAGACTGTTGGGGTTTTTTACGCTGTACAAAAAGCAAAATGCATGAGAATCAGAAGATGGCATTTACTCGTCATAGGCCTGATGAGTAAGAAGATATTGAAAAGGATGAGGAAAACAGGGGGGTACATTTTCTTCACATGTAGTTCATATGGTGCTATGCTTCAGATTTGTGACCAAACACAATGTCAATAATATACTGCTGTTTTCCTTATTACTGAACTGTGCTGAAACAGCATGCAGTTCTTTTCTATTTCTCACATGGAACTGCCAGCAAGTAGGCTGGGGTGTGCCTGAATTTGGGAAAGGACAGAGCCAAGACAGCTGATTCCATCTGACCAAAGGGATGTTACATGCCATAGGATGTTATATTCAGCAACAAAGCTAGGGAAAGGAGGAAGGGGGGAGGTTCGGAATTACGCCGTTTGTCTTCCCATGTAACTGTTATGCATGATGGAGCTCTGCTTTCCTAAAAATGGTAAAACATCTGCCTCTTGACAGGTAGTGATGAATTAATTCCTTATTTTTGCTTTCCTTGTTCATACAGCTTTTGCTTTACCTATTAAACTTTCTTTACCTCAACCCATGAATTTTCCCACTTTTACCCTTCCTATAATCTCCCCTATCCTGCTGCAGGGGAATGAGCGAATTGCTGTGTGGTGCTTAGCTGCCTACGAAGGTTAAACCACAACAGTATATTTTTAGTTATTTCCTCCCCTTCAACACCAGTATTTCTTTCATAACTGTTCCCCATCCTGCATTATGCTTTTGTACCAAATATTCTTAGTATACCACATATGCTTGGATAAGAAGAATTGCAAATACTAGTTAATGAAATCAATTAGCTGTGATAGTGAAATTTTACAATGAAAACAAGAATTCTCCTTCTATGCTTACTGTATAAAACACCGTAGCTTTCAAGACTCCTATGACTTCCTTTTTTATGTCAAGAGGGTCTAGTTAACTGCTTCTTATACAGAAAGATTTAGCCTTTGCTTCTCAACTCCCCAGATTTTACTTCATGGCTCCAGAAATGTCCCATATATATACAGTTTTGAGTGACCAGAACATTCCTAGAAACATACACCAGCATACTCAAAGGAAACATACTGCTGACTATAATGTGATTTTACAGATGAGCTCTGATTTCATGGGAAGTAGAAATGTGACCTGAAATATAGGGTGATTCTACATCTTCTATCCAATCAATCACAAACACTTTCATCATATATCCTTGCACATCCAAACCAGAAATCCAATCCTATATTTCTGTTGTTGCCACTCATCTCACCTAAAACAGGAATTAACCTTATTCACCCGATACTGCATTGCTATTTTTCAGTTCTTTATCCTATGCTTCCTTCCTTCCATGTCTGCACTACCCATCTCTGCTTCAACATCACCATTCTGCCCTCATCTGGATGTTTAGCACCATCTGAGCTCCTACAAGAAGCTTTAAAGAATCTAAACATATCAACTCACATCAGGAAACATTATCAACAAGCAGAGATACTGTATCTCTAAGCAAGACAGTTCCTACACTTCAGTAGTTTATGTAAGACAAGGCAGTGGGGTATGTGTGAAAGGGGTGTGTGTTGGTGGCTTTTGTCATAAAAACTACACTAGAAAAGAAAACAGAATTTGCTGTACAGTAACCCACTGTGTGTTGATTGCAATATTCTGTTATTTTCCCTTCCTTTCCACTGGCACTGTTGTCCTGCACATGGCAGACTTTGGTTAAAAAACAAATTCTGTGTATCTCTTTGAAATATCACACCAAAAACCACACCAAACCCCATGGGAGAATTTTCTGGAAAACAAATGCTGGGGAAAATGTTAACATTTTTGCTAACTGGAAACCACTGACTGAATTTCTGAGATTAAAAAAAAATAAATAAATAAAAAAAATCCTGGTATGATATGTGTGGTATAAGAAAGATTTGGGCTGTTTATAGTGAAGGTAGGAGGTGTTGAAATTCATTTCTGTGCTAAAACCCACTGACTACAGAACAAAGGATATTTCAATTTCTTATAAAAGTTGTGCTTTCAGAAAAATGTAAAGAAAATTTGCCCATGTATTGCTGCATGTATTGGAAAATTTAGGAGTAAGAAACTAATGAATAAAATTGATTTGGGTCCATGTGTGAGCCTGAAAGCAGACTAGAAATTGCAGACAGGTGTTATGTTGAGTTTTGTGAAGGGCAAGCTGTAACTCCATCAACAGTTTATGCACATTAGGCTGTGTAAAATCTGTTAACACTGAAGTTAATAAAAAACTGGTGAAGTCAACCAAGAGTAGAGAAATGAGTCAGACAAGCAGATTTGGAAGTGGAATATAGTATTCTATTGAAAGCTGTATGGTTGGACAAAATAAATGCCCCAAAGTAAACAGTTTCTACCTGTCAAATGTAGTGGGAAAGAAGAAGAATCTACATGCAGGACTACACTCAGAATTTAACTTCTGATCTAAGGCACATGAAAAGTAGTGAAGGCAAGTGCAGAGTGCACTTTATGAACACAGTGTTTTCAATCTCAATGACAGTTTATTCTTCTGCATAGCATGAGTTATGTACTGTTTGAAAGACAACATGCATTTCTAGTGGGCAAACAAAAAACAGACAGCAACCCAAATAAGGTGATGAGCAAAACCAAAAGATACACACTTTACATTAGAATCGGGAGTCTTGAGAAAGAAGAGATGGCAGTGCTGAAGTAGAGAAACCCTCAAAAGGTGACAATAAAATTTAAACTGCTGCTACGAGAACAAAGAGAGACAGAAAACATCTAAAATGCACATCTCAGGTACTTAAAAGTCAGATTGTACTCACTTATTTAACTGAAAACTGGATAACTGCATGGAATATTGGAAATTCTATTCCAAAAGTGATTACATAAAAATTGCGCCTTCCTACTCAACAGATGTGATTGCTGCGTTTATTCAGAGCCAGATCTATTTACCTCAAAGACAAAAATATGCCTTTACAACTTTATGTTCCTGCCCTGCCCCTTTGCAGCCAGGGATCTAGATGCTATTCTTGTGCTAAATTACTTTGCAAGTTTCAACCAACTATATTTGTAACAGCAACCAGAACCCAGATTCAGTGCAAGTATTATGGAGTTAAATTTTACAGTCTGCATTGTTGAGTAGGCCAGAAACCCATTTTACGGGGTTTTACCATAGTGCAGTCAAGTCTAAACATATACAGACATAAACTAGTTCTCAATCTTTCTGCCATTTGGTGGCTTGAATGCAATTGACCTCTAGCAAACAAAATTCTTTGGTTGGTGGCGTAACTGTTAAAGAGACCTGCAGATTCTTAAACATCCTTTAGTAGTATTAATACAAAGTAGTATTAATACAAAGGTATGTACTTACATAAGAGATCTAGAATGGATATCTCAGATTATATTCTTATATTTTAAGTAAAACCAAGAGATGCAAGTTCCTCAATTACATATACAATGTAAAATACAGGGATTCGGCCCTGCATTATTCTACATTCAGTCTTTTAGCTTTTGCAAATGTGAAGTTTTTCATTTCAGTGTGAATGTATTAAATTCTAGAAAAGACGGTTTGGGATTGATTAGCCTCATTAAAATTCTCTATTATTGTAATCAATGGGAACACAGCTGAGAGCTGATGCCCTCTCATGCCTGAGAGGCATAACAAAGCATGTTCTTGTCGTAGTGTATTCGTTAGAGTATATGTGTTTATGTTCATCATGACTGACTGTAGGAAAGACACAGGAAAACATAGGTGTGCAGCTGTTCTATGACCTTCATACTTGGCCACACCGGGCATCTGGCCAACCTTCTCAGCGTGGTCTAACATAATGTATGGTCAGAGCCAAATTTCACTGCATGATCTGGAACACACACACCCTGACTCTCGGATCATTACCAGCAGCCAGGTCCAAAGCATTCAGAGTGTAAAAGGGCCTAGTGTAAGCCAAATAACTGCACATTTGTTTGGGTCCTTTCTGCAGTCCTGGCCTCCTGCTTAAAATCCTGCTCTGTACACCCAAGGAGATTTTGCAAGCTGGCATATTATACACACCTTTCTATTGCAATATAGGTGCAACTCAAGGCAGGGTAGAGAGGGTAGAGAAGGATCTAGGTATGGACACAAGAAGTGAGAACTGTATGATTTGAAGAAGGTGGAAGTGGGCAGAATGGGAAGGATTGGAGAGACATGATCAAAACAGTTATACTATCTGAAGCTGTCATGTTAGTAAGGGAGAAAATGAACAGCACAAAGTAAAAGGCAAAGGAATTTGGCACATGAAAGAGGGAGTTCCAGGAAATGTGGTGCTGCTATGGAGGGAGATGTGACAGGGAGCTGCTACAACCAGATGACAACAGTATCTGAAAGGCATACCAGCCTATTTGAAAAGTCAAAGGTGTAGACCGCAAGTGGAAGTGGTGCATGGTAGGTAAAATAACAAGAGAAAAATATCCAACTTACACCAAGTTCTGGTAGCAGGATGCAGGCTGCCATTAAAGGTGAACAAATTTTTGACCTTTCAGACAAAACCACCTGCATAAGAAGTCAGAAATGAGGTCAAATAGAACAAATAAACAGTATCTGAAAATACTGCTCCTGAAAGCTAAAACCAAAATATGCAGATTTTGTGTTCAGAGTGATGGGTTGGAGGCAAAAAGAGAGCTGGGAATAGGAATGCCATTAACATAATAAACTCTGAGTACTTGGCTAAGTGGCAACTGAGACATAAAACTTTAATAAAGGTAGTTTCCTAACTGCTGCTAACATACAGGATTTGGACCCAACTGTTATGTTCAAAAGACTAGAGCGAAGCCTCATACACTGGTTTTGCTCAAATAACGCAAATCATAGCATCAACTGGAAAAGATCTTTAAGATCATCAGGTCCAACCTTTACCCCAGAACTGATAATTCTACCCCTAAACCATATCACTAAGGACCTCATCTAAACATTTTTTTGAACACTTGCAGGGACAGTGATTTCACCACTTCCCTGGGCAACCTATTCCAATACCTGATCGCCCTTGCAGTGAAGAAATCTTTCCTAATATCTAATGTAAACCTTCCCTGGCACAGTCTGAGGCCATTACCTCTTGTTCTATCACTGTTACTTGGGAAAACAGACCAGTCATCTCCTCTCTCAATCCTTCTTTCAGGTAGCTGTGGAAAGCAATAAGGTCTCCCTCACCCTCCAAGCCTTCTCTTCTTCAGACTAAACAATGCCAGTTCCCTCAGCTATTCCTCACAAGATCTGTGCTCTAGGTCCTTCACCAGCTTCACTACCCTTCTCTGGACCTGCTCCAGGAACTTAATATCTCTCTTTTTGTAAGCAACCCAGAACTGAACACAGGATTCATCAGTGCAGCCTCATCACTTATATTACTTATTACTTATTACACTGTTTCTGATGCAGTTGGCCCTCTTGGTTGCCTGGGCACAAGCTGGCTCATGTTCAGCTGGTCGTCAATCAGCACCCTCAGGTCCTTTTCCATCAAGCAGCTTTCCAGCCACTCTGCCCCAAGCCTGTAGCATTGCATGGGGTTATTGTTGCCAAAGAGCAGGACCTGGCACTTTGCTTTGTAGAACTTCATACCACTGGCTTCAGCCAATCAATCCAGCCTGTCCAGACCCCTCAGCAGAGTCTTCCTATCCTCCAGCAGGTCAACACTCCCACCCAACTTGGTGTTGTCTACAGATTTACTGAGGGTGCACGCACTCCCCTCATCCAGATCATCAATAAATGTATTAAACACTGACCCTAATTCTGAGCTCTGAAGGACACCACCAGTGACAGGTCACCAACTAGATATGACAC
>JBCJKH010049769.1:0-12039 GCA_039877255.1 Loriculus beryllinus | reverse complement strand
AACAGCAGGACATGTGTTGACCTTTTATCTTTCAGAAGACACAGGAACCAGGGGGGAGTTTACTTCTTGTCAGGAGGTCCTCCCTCTACCTTCCCAGGCAAAAAAGTGCTCAAGCAGCAATATGTAAATATTTGGTACTCAACCTGGCGATCTCTCCATTTACCTTTTGGCTTTTATGCACATTGTTCATTAAGGTTTGAAGTTTTGATGGTCCCCCATAAGCTCTGTCTTTTTAAAACAAGATTGTCAGTTCTTCCTGTAGTGTAACCATGGAAACAGACAGGGAACCCTTAAAGAAAGTGATCGAACATGCTGTGCTAATTAATCCTACCTTTCAGTTTTCTTTCAGTTGAAGGATGTGGTTAAATAAATTTTGCATGAGTAAGCATATTTGGGTATGCAAAAGGGTATAAAATATGTAGCAAATTTTTCTTGCAGAAGGGTATCTGGAAAAAACCCAACCCTGATAACTGTCATCTATTTGCATCCTGAGCATCAAAACAAGAACTGCAATATCTTGTTAGTGTTTCATATGTATATTTTGATAGCATTCTTTTAAAACTGTAAATATGTCTGAAAGATGAGGGTATTTTTTCATGCTTTAAGTGTGATGAGAGACATTTGCTTTAATTTTGAGTCTTCAAGTGAAAATGTTCATAATTGCAAATGCCTTCTTTACCTTTAGTGTTATTCAGAAAAAGCAAACCTTGCCTTTGCTCTCGCCCTGAGGGAGAGCAACTCCTCCTAGACATTAGCCTAATTCAGGTCCTTTCAGTTCTGCACAGGGGCAGTGATTTACTGCCAAATTTTCCTCTGCCAAATTTTAGTCTCAGTTGTTCATTCCTGCTTTCCATTGGGCTATTTAGTTTCCAAAGTAGTGTATATGCCCAAGTAGGAAACCAATTGGTCACAACTTGAATCACGGCCTGTACCCATTAACCACTTAAAGTCGATGATGCTGTCTGATCGAGTGTACAGCCCCGATTTGCTTTTACAAATCACAGTTTATGACTTTCTCCATTCCAGTACTTATCCTTTTATAACTGAGAAACCAGATGTAGCAACTTATGTCAAATGAAGTTTTCACGGTGTTTTGGGAATGAAGAGCAGAATAAAGAAAAAACATCTAGTTGTTGAACCGGCTGGGATTAACCCAAAAGGGCCATCCTTTGAAAATCAGAGGGATTTTAGTTAACCTGGAAGGAATTATAGGTGGAAGAGATCTAGAGGCAGTGGGCTGAGGAAGCAGGGTAAGCAGCAGTGCCAGCAAGATGACTATTCACAATGCGTGATGACTCACACAAGAGGAGGAAAGGTGTGCTTAGGCTAACTATAGCACTTGCAAAACTCCATACTGGCCAGTAAAGTGGCAGAAACTGTGAGGCAAGCATGTACGTTGTATTGTGTGCAGTGTGATGTCTGGTATAGCATCATATATGTACCCATAGCATTGGGTACTCATTCCTCCCTCCACAGGAGATTTCGTGAGTGTATGGATCAAGGATTTTGTGTCATGGAAACCTGAGTTCATTTTAACCCCACAAGCTCTGAAGTTTTTTGAAGTTTCCTGCAAATCATGTGATGTTTCTGGCTTCTTAAAAATACCTTTCCCCTGCCTGCTTATGTCTTCTGTCAAAGTTAGGTAGAAGATTAGAGAGAAAATAGTTTGCAACCAAATTCAGCCTTTCTCAGGCAAGACTAAAAAGGGCCTCTGACAGGCAAAGAAGAAGTGGAGTCATTGACCCTCCAGGCTTCTCAAATAATTTTTATTTAGCTTACTAATATTAGGTCTGTATCCACAAATTCAGGGACTGCTGTTTTAGTTTAGTTACATGGGACGTAGGTGCTCAGAAACTCGGACTTGTTCACATATCTCTGGGCTAGGAAAAAGAATTTTTCTTACCAGTTAGAACATTTGGTGATTTCTGATTTCCTGGAAGCAAACCCATTAATCTGGAGGCTCAGGCAATGCAGAGCATGAGTGTGACCTTCCTCTGGCCTCTTTGGGGTTGTACCTGGTCATGAGCCAAGTTATTCGTGAAGATGGTGGCCAAGTACACAAACGTAAAAGAGACAGAAGTCTGAAAAATAAAACCAAAAAAGGTTATTCATATTTGATTTTTCTATTAAATTGTGGCATACAAGTCAAATTATTCCCCTACACAGGTCTAATCGCTATAATCAGCTGATAATGCAGTCGACTGGCAAGGTTTGCCATCATTACTATGGAGATATATTCACTGAGATTAACTGTTCTTAAATAGCTCCTCCAGTGTATTAATAAAGGTATAAAGGATTCTCATCTGCCTTTATGTGAATTCTTATGTTGCATATTTCTTTATGAGTGTATGCCTTTGCTTTTTGGTTTCTGTAAGGTGTAATACATGAAATTCTGTTCGAGTAATTTCATTTGTTTTGTGAAAGGGAAATAAGTAGTTTTTTGTTTGGAAAGACACAAAAATCCCCGGTAGTGCATTTTCCTGATTTCCATTACCTGTGCATGTCCAGTGTTCCCAAGCAGGGGAGCAGATAGTCTCAAGATGGCAACTAAGAACAAATTATTTGGAAAAGGTGTTTGCAGGCCGGGGATGGGAACAGTCACCATAGCCCTGATAATCTTTTCCCATTTCCTGGATGAGAGGAACAGTTCTGTAAGAGAACTGTTTAAAAAGTATGCTCTCTACTGTTTTTATCAGCATAGGAGGCTCTCTTCTAAAATCTTTCCAATTTTACATGAGACATTATGGTTGTGTAGCAATATAAATTCTTTTAAATGACTTGACAAGCTTAAAAGACAATTATTGTAAACAGTATATTTTTAGTAGGCCACAGATTTCATTGAAATGATTTCTGCTTCTGAGGTTGGTGCACTGCCAATATACATTTGTTGAGAGAAAAGAATTTTACACATACCATTTTCTAAAGCGTTACTGCAATATTAATATTTATTTAAATGGTAATATGTAAGCGTTTCTGCTTTCAAAGATAAACTTGAATAAGCAGCCTGGGGTTTGCAGTCTAAACTGTGGAAGGTTTCCTTAGGCTCCCTTGACAAAAAAACCCAAATCTCATCTGTGGCACTATTTGCCTGGGAGTTTCCTTCTCATTCCCTTTTTGTAAATAACATTGAAATGAGAGACTATCAATGTCTAAGCATGAACAGTTAATGGAAATCAAAATCTTTATCTGTCTTTCATTTAGATACACCATAGTGTATCTTTGCATCTCTCCTGGGCCTGTGGTTGTCATTCTGAAAAGCATATTTTATTATTCCTTCATAATATTCGCAGGCCTGTTTAGCCAGGTACTACATGATAGATGCTACTATGTTATTTCATTTAGCAACTTATTCCAATACTAGAAATAAAAACGTTTGCAACATGCTGTCATGTTACGTGGTGTGTTCCTTTAGGATCATAACTATACAGCAGATTATTTCTTTGTTTTGTTTGTATTAATTTATTTGCATTTACCCCACAGGTCTTGTAAGAGCTAAATCAGTTCCCAGCCATACATATTCCAATGAGGTGGTAACTCTATGGTACAGGCCTCCAGATGTCCTTCTGGGATCAACAGAATATTCCACCTGCCTTGACATGTGGTAAGTATAGAATCCTTGTACAGAACTCTATGTAGGTGTTTTAGCTCTGATTTTTTTTTTTTTTTTAATATATGTAAAATAATTATATCACAGGATTAGTGGTACAGGTTAAAGAACTTGTGTAATCTTTGTGGTCCACTCAGTATCTTCCTAAAAGAATCCCCTCCTGCCACCTCACTGTTGAGCAGCTGGTACCTGCTATTGACGCACAACTTGAAGAGCCATTGGTGATTTGCAAGAGACTTGAGTTTTTCCTTGACTTTTGTAGTCATAATGTGATACTTCAATATGATATTATAGGATGCTTGTTTTGCAGAAGATAGGCCTTCACCATGCCCAGCTGTAGCAAGGACAAACCCAGGATTCTCTGGATGCATGAATTCACTGTACTTGTTAGCAGTAAATCAGTATGGCACATCACTGAATAGCTTTCTTTCAAACCTGCAGACTTTATTTAGGCCTATGGAACCTTGCTGCTTTTTGATAACATCATTTAGTATCGTGTTGAAGAAGGAAGGTGTTTGGTTTTCTGACCAAGGTGGAGGTTCTTTGGTTATCCTGTAGGTTTTCAGGTCACAAGAGCTCTGTAATCTGTACAAACTCTATAATTAGTAAGAGCCTCAACTGTGTTACTGGAAGCAGTGCATGTTGATTCAAGAACTAGAAATGTGGAAAAAATATTTTTCCTTACAAAGAAGGCCTCATGCTTCAGAAGACATTATTTCTTTAATAGGTATTTGACTTTTTAGATTTTTGCAACTCATTTCATTTGAGAAAAGAAGATAAATATACTGAACAAGTTTGAGAAAAATATAACGCTTTTTTTGTGGTTTGCTGAAATGTCTTTCTTTAATACAGGCAACATAAATGCAGAATAATGATTATGTTAAAATCTAGAGGTAACCCTAAGATAAGGTTAAAAAGACCTTGTGTTTTCATATGGTGGGTGAATAGTATTTGTCAAGGTAATCTTGCAAAGTAGTACTGAAACTGATTGCCTATCAGGAATATATTTTTGCTGAGGAAAGGAACTAAGCATGACTGGGTTGTGTTTAGCCTTTAGCCAAGATCAGAGAGTGTGGGATGAAAAGCTGCATTTTCCTGAAAATCTCATCTAGTTTGTTCCCATAGCACTGTTAAGTCTTGGCTCCTGGGGGCAGGAGTAAGAAGCTGCAGGATTATTTCATTTGAAGGGGTTACAGAGTATAAATACTAGAATATTTAATACTGAAGAGAGTGTTTAATATAACTGGGCCTCTGGCTGCTTTAGTTCCTTGACCTGTAAGGGTGGATGAACTAAGAGGCAGAAAAAGGCAGGTGAGCAAACTTCTCCAAATGTGAATGTTGTGATATTGCAACTGAACCAGAGGCAAAGGCAGCATCTTCTGTATCAGCTGTGTGGTTTTCTTCAAACCATTCTTCACCTCACAGATAGAAAATAATTTCCCCCTGCGTCTCAGCTTCTTAACTGTCCTAAACCCATCCTGTTTTTCCAAAGATGAGGCTCAACCTGATATCTTCACAAACTGTATGCGAACTCCACATCCCATCTGCTCCTGACATGCTGCAGTTGCCTCTTTTCCAATCTATACCTCGACTTGCGTAGGGTGAGGCAGGACAGCTGCATCAGAAGATGAAAATAGCTGGGAGACATAAATAGTTCTTTCCCCTCATTTACTTAAAGTTCAGTCCACGTGTGTTCAGTTCTTGAGAGTTCCACATGTTTATGTATGTGTGTAGATACATGTCTCAATTTGTGAAGTAAAAAGAGAATGAGAGAATATATGGAAAGGTGTAAAAAAACTCTAAGATGCTTCTTTAGTCCAAAGAGACATTGGAAAATTATTTTTTAAAAAACACCAATTCTAAAAATTACTGCACTTTGAAATGAAGGGGTTTTTTTTATTGTTTTCTTTGCTTCGTTGGGTTTTTTCAGCTGAACAAAGGGGTTTAAAACATTTTTGATTCTCTCTGAAACTTGTTCCACAAAGAAAAATAGTTTGCTCTAACGTTCAGTAGTTTGTCAAAAATAGATCTTTTAATGCCCCTCCCAATAATGATTTTAGTCAAACTATGTGGTGTTACTGTGATAGAGATCAAATTAAGCCATGCAGCTAATAGAAGCATTTCAGACTTACTGTAAATGCAGACTATTTCCTTCGTAATCATATGTTTATATTCAAATTACATGGACAGCAGGGAAGATCAAGGAAGAAACAAAATGCCACATCAGCATTCCAGGTCATTATGTTGTGTCCTGACAAAAATGATACAAGAGTACCAGGGAAGAACACAACAATTATGTCTTAAATGATACCAATAAATGATGTTCTGTTTTACAGAGTATAATTTCACATAGGTCTGAAAAAGATTCAGGTGCTCAGGGATAGAGGTGGTGAGTTCTGCTTCAACTTAAAACCAACATCATACTGCTCTGTTACAAGATTTGTAGCCCTTACAAAATTTTGCTACTCGTACCCACTGGACAGCTATGAAAAGCTTAGAAAAAAGTCCTAGCAATAGCTTCTTTCACATGGCAGGAATTCGTGTAGAGGATCAGTTACTGCCACAATAGAAATCAGAATACAGCAAATGTATATTGTGTGTGACAAAAGAGCTTTAGGTTTTTACTTCTGCACTTTGCTGGGTTATCTGAGACAGCGCTTCCAGATTAATTGCAAAAGGTGCAGTTGCATGTTAAGGTCGCTTATGCTTATTTGGCACATCTAATAGTATGCTCTGCTGGAGCACAGGCAGGCTCGGGGCTTTATTTATACAATGGTTGTACATAGCTGGGCCATAATTACATTAAAACCACTTTGTGGCTTCCTAGAGTGGGAGGAGGGGAGGCACAGAGAAACCTACCTACAATCAGATTCCAAGATAATTTGGTAATTTGTTATCAAAAGTGTATTTGTAGCATTAGCATTTTTATGCAGTTAGCAGCATTATGTCCTTATGGTAGATAGTGTGTGCACTCCTGTGTCCTTATTGATGAGCCACATGATGACAAATGTAGGCAGCCACTTCACTAAATATTTAAATAATGTTGAGGTAGAAAGCACAGCTATTTCTTCCATTTGGGGGGAAAGAAAAAAAAAAAAAAAGATTAACAGCCTTTGCTATAGCCATGATAAATGACATTTCATGGAGGTTCCCCAGGAACGGAAAGTGGGGCTGCTTCTAAGTAGAAGACCAGCTGAATGAAAAAAAGAGTCCAAATATCAACCACTGGACAGCGGCTGGGAAGCAGGTGGCAGAGGCTGCAGGCTATTTTTACACTTCATTTGCTGGTGAAGGGCATTAGGATAGTAACTAAAAGCTAATGATCCACATGCAGTGTTACATTCTCCTGTGTTCCTTTTTAAATAGCCACTGGCAATAAAATAATATTAATGAAGACGTACATGCATTAGTGGCGTCAGGCTCGTGATGGAAATCAATGTGGTGGGCTTTGTGATTTACTGCTGACAGCACTTAGTGCAGAGGCATTGTGTGAATGTATTATGCTACCTATGACTGCATCAAAGAATTGTGATAACCTTTGATATATCCTTTTTCTTCCTTTGTCCTCTTGTTGAGGACTTACTGGTAGCTAGTAAAATGGCTTTGAATTGCCTCTGGTGTAACTTGTCCTAAGCCTTGAATTTTACAGTCCTTTGAAAGTCAACGCAAGAATAAGCTTCAACACATAAAGGGTTTATGTTTTACTAAAACCCATATGTAAGTAATGCAGGAACAGAGGGAAAAGAATTCCCAAATGAGCCTATTCTGTTTGTTCCTTAAAGAAAGAATATAGTATCAGTAAATGAAGTAGTTTAAACAAGTTATTAAATCCTTTTTGATTTCAGTAATGTGTGCACTGCTACATCTGGGTTGCTTGCATCAAGAAACCACTAGGGATATTTTATTTTGATGTACAGCTGTCTTTTAACAGCTGGTGATTTTTTGCATATCCTGTTCTTTTGCTTTTAAGAAATACGTTCTTAGTCACAGTTCAGGTAAACAGAGAAGTTATGGGCTGTGATGTATTTTAAATTCACTTTATTAAATAACATCAGCTATGTTTAGTGCTGTGGAAGAAATCACTTAAAGCTGGGCAGTCAAATGTTATGAAATTGCTTATTAAATCACTGTTATTTAACTTTGTAACATCTGGATTGATATACGTGATTTCAAATCTGATCTTAATTTAGGGGAAGCTCTTCATATGGAATTCTTATATCTTATTATTAGAAAAATAAATGGTTCTTTTCAGGAACACACCACTTCTCACACATAGCCTGCTTCGAGTGCAGATTTAAGTACTCACTGTAATTCCACGCACACTTCCATGAATATTTGACCGATGAAGATCTATGACAATAATTAAGATATTTATTAAATAAAAATGGATCTTGCCTTAGACACAGGTGCACCAAATTATGTTTTTACATGGGGGATATTACAAAAGGCATCTTTATCCAGTTTCTGCTGTAAACAGTTTGCAGTGAGAGAAATCTGACAGCAGGAGTCCCAGTATGCCCTGAGGAAATACTGCTTGGGACCTGAGCTATGAAACAGCATAGGGTAAATTAGTTCTTTTGCCCTCAGTGTTCTTTATGATTATGATTTTCACTCCAAAGAAATGCTAATCTGTAGAATATTAAGGTGAGGATTTTGCGATAACTATCACGGTACTGTTCATTAAACTTCTTTTGTTGTCAGTGAGTTCTTCAATACTTTTATCATCTGAATTAGCTTTCGATTGGAAAATTCTCATAAGGTCGAATTCATAGAAACTTTGTGTGAGGAGACAGTCTTGGTCTGTAGTTACTGGAAGGGCATTTCAGTTCCTGTCTGAAAACTATTTTTGTCCATTTGGAACATAAGATTTGCAGTCAGTTTTCCACTGCTGGAACTAATTTTCATGTGTGTCAGGAGAGTATCTCATTATGGTATCTATCTGGATCCAGAAGAGAGAACCAGGAAGAACATGTTCAACAGAAAAGTATCTCATGACAAAATATTCCGCAAGTTTGACAATTGTTTTCTCGAGCTTTTTCTACATGTTTTCAGAACATGTAGGTCTAATAGAAAGATACAGGTGAAAAGATATCAATCATGTGCATTTTAATCCCTCATGAATATAATATTTCTTAATATCCCATCTTAAGCATTGCTATAGGGGTCTGGGTTACAAAACAAATTGCTGAAGCTTTAATTTCTAGGTAGTTCAGTGACACAGGCAACTCTTCACTTGTAATTCCAATTGCTTCAAGACTGACTAAAGAACACTTTGAACTATCATGTCTACAAGTATATTATTTTTCATTCATTGCATCTGCTTTCTGCAGAAATTTTAATACTGTTCTTTACTCATTATTTCTCATGTGAGAACTGTAATCTGCTTGCCTTATTGCCCCTATTCTTTGACTAGACCATATCTCCATTTACTTTGTTTTCATAAAATCCTTCTCCTTCTGAAAATCTTGCATGCTGAAAACAGGCTTCATGATCACATAGAAACCTTCTGTGAAGACCCAGCATAGGACTTCATTATGAAGAATGTACTGAGTGTTACCACCTGTACTGAATTTACAAGACAGCAGATATGTTCAGAGCAGAAAGTTCAACACTTTAAAACATGTATAGTAAGCATACAGGCTTTCTATAATCTTTATTTAAGTGTAAACTAAAACCTGTTTTGGAAAGAACTCATTTCAGAGTGTGTCTGTAGTCCCTTTTATGGATCCATCAAGAAAAATCAGAATGTTAATTCAAGGAAACAATCCTAATAACTTTTTATAGGTTACACCTCACCAAAGCTTTTATGTTATTTTTTAAACAGTATTCAAGAAGAGATAGCCTGGAGAGTCTTCCTGTCACATTATGGGTCTTTGTTACACAGAGACAGGAATGTGAATTCTTAAACCAAAAAAATATAAACCTAACCCACCAGTAAGTTAATTTTAAGGGAGTGCCCTCTTGAATTATAAAAGATGTGCAGAAAAAAGAAGAGCAGTTTCCTGAGGCATTCAACTTCATTTTTGCAGGTTCATTTACTATGTCAATTTACATGCAAGAGTAACTCATTTACTGTGCTTACTCAGCATAAAGGTGTATGGAGGCAGCCAGAGTCCCAGGAAATTAAGCAGGACAATGGAAGAGCAATATTAGATGGTATGACCACATGTGGTGTCATCAATACATCAATAGGTTTAGTCACACTTTTTGTCACCAGAGCGTAAGCCACCCATTTCAACATTAAATGGCTGTCACTTTTACTTTGCAAGGTTATCCTATGCTGGGTCACTAAAAAGATCTGTGAACAAAGTCGAAGTGTTTGTCTTATTTATTCAAAATTTGAAGTGCTATAAAGAGGGTAGGAAAATTTGAAATGAGTACACTGAAATTAGTTAGACAAATGTTCATTTGTCACAAATTACTTCTCAAGCACTGCCTGAAGGTGTTGTATGCTGAGTGTGCACAAATTATACACAAGTAACATACCCTTGGAGATGAACTCACATTAAAGCCAAGTTATTTTTCTGTATTTCATATATCAAGAAGCAATCTGTGTGTCACAGAAACTAGAGATGGGTGCAATCTGTGAAGTCATCTTATCCACTCTCCTCTTAATCCAAGTCTGTTCCCTGAAGAATACTCTTAAGTGTTTCAGCTTGTCTAGTGTTACACAACTGTAACTGTGGAGCTTCAAGTTCATTGGGAAGCTGCGGGATAGCACAATTTTTAAGTGTATTTCTCTAACACTCAACCTAAAATTTTTGTTTCCTAAAGGCATTCTGCTATTTCTAGTTATACTATCTGGGATCTAACTGCAGTTCTGGGAACCATTAAAATCCTAATCAGTTTTTCCCTGTCCTTCCCTGCATAATTTTAAATATAGACTCATCATGTTCTCCCTGTCCCTTGTCTTTTCTTGTAGCCAAGAATGACATTGTTCTCTTAATTCTTCCTTGCAAAGCACTTCTAGCATGAAAATAATTCTTGCTTTGTTCAAAAATATCTCTAACCTGTTTAATGGTTTGTGAGGTTTATAAAAACAAGACTAAATTTGAAGGTCTACTAGAGGCTTTACTTCTTTGCATGTTCAGGGTGTGTGCACTTACACTTTGTGATTCGGCGATCCTATTATATACTCAGTTTCTACGTGCTGTGAACCTAAATTTCACTGGTACCACTAAGACATCTAAAATACGATCCAGCCATCTTGAAGCCTGTAGTGTTGTTATGGCTTTCTGGGTACTTCTATCAATTCAAAGTCATGCTTCTTTTTTTTAATTATTATTTTCCCTTTTTTAATATTCATTAAGTCTTCTATTTCTGTAGACTTATTCAGTGTGCTTAACACCATAACCTTTGAAACCAAGCATAAGCTTAATTTTCAAGTGGGCCAAAAGGAATGGTAGTTCTCCAACTCAGACCTTGAAGTTTTTGACCTTGAAGTTCTTTTGAAGACCTTTTTGCTTCTTTCCTCAATTATTTTAATAACCTTTGTATTTTTGTATTATTTGTTTCTATAACTCCAATACTCTTTCAGTCTCATTTCAGTGTGTGTGACTAAATAGGGTATTAGGCTACACAAGAGTCCAAGACATGCAATAAGGTTCTTCTTTCCAAGCGGGAAATTTTTTCTTCACTAGAGTTGTTTGCAGTTCTTACTTGATTTTTGGCTCATACTTGTGTCAAACCCACTAAAAATGGAAAATTTTGTAAATAGATTATGTGAAAAAATATAAAACTTGGCAAAATCTTCCTGCTACTTTTACAGCATTTCTGTTCAAACAGCTATCTGAAGATTCTCTGCAGATACCAGTACATGCCCTCAATGATACACTGGTTTAATCAAATGCCTGTTTTCTGGTTGCAGGAATAGAACTCTAATCCTCTTTTCTTTAGTCTAAATTCAATTGTTTTATTTCTCATCCTGAATAAATAGCTTCTGACTGAAATCTTGAATTTTTCCTTGCCTGAGATCCTAATACTGTTTATAAGTATTTGACTAAGATAAATTGTACCTATCTGTGCCTAATGAAGCACTAACCAGACCAAATGATGAATGGCAGTTCAATCAATTCAGTTCGTTCGGTAACCAGCAGAAGCATATGGAACGTAAATTTTAACCTCTTTTGTAAACACCTGAACTGTTCTAAAATTGGACTGCAACTGTGCTTTCCAAAGTTTTCTCTACTTTTCAATGCCTAAGGAGAAACTTTGCTTAATATACCTACGCTTTGGGATGTAGAATTAGAAAATACTGTTGCTTGTTTAATTTTTTTCTTCAAGAAATTTGACTATAAGCTGTTATTATCCTGCAATGTAAAATTATTTCATCAGTGTTAGAATAAGGGGTAATGGATTAAAACTTAAACAGGGGAAGTTTAGATTGGATATAAGGAAGAAATTCTTTACTGTTAGGGTGGTGAGGCACTGGA
>JBCJKH010049768.1:14430-27903 GCA_039877255.1 Loriculus beryllinus | reverse complement strand
AAGGGCTTCTTGACATGAGGATCATGAACAGGTCTCAGCACGAAGATGTGAAAATCCTGCCTTTTCCATATTGCAAACCTGAAGGGTTGTGTGTGTACAGCAAAGGAAACCCAGTTCTCTGTGCAGACGTTTGGCGTCCTCTGCTCTTTATACATTGCGAGTCCAGTAATACTCATGTGGGCAGTTCATGTTGGCAAGTGGTGTCCAAACTAGGGATATTCTAACTGATCATGCCATTGTGCCATGAATTCCTGCCTTTGAGGGGAGCTCACTGTTACCAATTGGCATGGAAAAACAAGGGGATAAATCTTGGCCTGAAGCACATCACTGGTTGAAGGGCTGTGCTTTCACTGAGCTCAAATACTTACCCGCTTGGTCATGCTGCCACAACTGGTGCATGAGAAAGGAGTCATTTAGGTCATGATTTCTAAATTGCCACACACCCCAACCACTGTAATACATTAAAAATAAAATATGCCATTTTTTTCCCAAGCCTGATTGAAAGTCCCTTGAAGTCTCTGGCAAAAACTCCCCTGGCTTCACCAGAGGTAAAAATGGGTCAATAATCCACAAATCCTGTTTTTAATGATATCAAGAAGGATAAAAACCTGTTCTCCCTTCTTCACTACCTGAACTCTGTTCTTGGATTTATACTTTACCTGTTCTTGAGGATTAAAAGCGTTGATTCCAGTGAAAATCAGGAGATAGAAAATCTCTACTGTCAGTTCTCTCCTCTCACTGCCTACAGGTACTGACATTAATACACTCCTTCCTCCAGAGATGCACATGATTTTGAAGTCTGGCTTACACTGTAGGATCAGCTTGTGTAGACTGTGTTCTTGTAGATGCTGCTACAGGGCAAGATTCCTGGTGTATTAGTAGCTGATATCCCAACCCACGATATTTCTTCCACTTCAAATATAGACCTTGTAAAGAGATATCACTTTCTAGAATTGTAAAAAAATAAGAGGAAAAAGTTTCCTTGGAACTTTTGGGATATTTTCCCGTAAAAAAGGTAAAAGCTATCTTTAAAAATGAGTTTTGTTTGTGTTTGCTCAAACACGATATAGGAGCTGTCGCTACTGGTTTTGACTACAAAAGTATACCACATGGAGGTACACTTTGGTTAATTCCCCTGCCCCTTCTTTGTAAAAAAGTTTAATTTAGGGTTTCTCATCTTAAAAAAAGAAAATCACATCTGTTGCACAATTTGAAAAGGCACATATAAATGACTGAAAGAAAACAGTCCACATTCCAACCTTCAATCGATTAAATAAAAATGAGCATTTCAGAGTATTTTCCACCAAATAAAAAAGAAATAAAGACTATATATAACCAAACAAGACAAACAAGTGGCTAAAAAGGCCATTTTTTTTCTGGAATTTCCAGTATTGTTTTCTGTCTCATTATGGCTGTATAGGAAGCAATATTAAATAATAATGTATGATTGGGCATGATTTGATCCATGTTTATAAACACTATCAATGCAGAATGAGGCAATGGTTGAAATATTTACTACTCCAGGCAACGTTATCATGTTTTTTCCTTAACACAGCATAAACCCAAAAGTAGTAACAGCAAACAGCAGAAAGAGTTCAAAAAGATCAACAGCAGAAGTGAATTCATTTCTTTGAGGTAATCCTTACTATGATGTTCACAGCTGCCCTAGCAGGTCTCAAGACCCAGAAGCCGTTTTCACTCTTCTTCAAGGATCTCTTGCCTTATTCGAGGAAGGAACGGACACACAACCAGCAGCTCTTGTGCCCAGGTTTCCCCTATTTGCAACGGGCAGATCTTTCATCAGTCATTCAGGAATCAAGCTGTAGAGCCTAAGCAGAGATTCATTTATTCCCACAACTGATTGGTAGTTCCCAGCTATCTGTGGATAGGAGATCACGTGCAGCGTGAAAGCCGGTCCTCGCCCAGGCTCCCTGCGGTGAGCACTGCAGTGGTGAGATGCTCCGAATCCACCGCAGATTCACGCATTCAAACCTGGCTGAAGCCCACATCATCTTCACCGAGCCTTGTTCTGCTGCATGTTGGAAATTGCAGCCCCTACTTCTCCCCGTGGCCAGGGTCATCTGCCCTTGAAAAAGCTTATTTTTTCAATGGATGCGAGAGTCAAAGTTAAATTGAACTCAAAATCCCCATCATGGACACCCGTCTTCCGGAAAGCCCCGGCTGAAGCGTTGTTTTCCCAGTAGTGATGCCAATGTCCTTTGCTGTCTGCTCCAAAACCATACACACTCACCTAGGAAGTAAGAGGGAACTAGTGTTATCCTGGGAAGCAATTGGTTTTCATCTGGAATGTCGAAGAAGCTCTCCTGATTCTCAGTTTATCTATAGGACCAAGGTGGTGTGCCAAGCAAGTCTGCTGCATGAGATGGTGCAACCACAGAATGATGGCTCAAGGCCTACTCAAGGGACATTACATCCTAAGCTATGTTGAGACCACCACCATACCTGAATTCGGACAGAAAAGGAAATTTCTATGTGTATTTATTTAGCAATATAAAAAACACACTCCTGTCCCCTGGGTATGATATTTGACCTGAGGTGATCAAAACACCATAATCCGCCACCATCATTTGAACATACATGCATGTTAGTGAGGACTCTGTATCTGTTCAAAGAAGTGAATGGCAGAGAAGATGGAGGAAGGGAAATAAAGGCTGAGTGAAGGGCAAGGGCATGCTCCTAGCACTTCAGTGTGAAATGTCCTGAGTTTTTATCTATATATCCAAACACAGCCAGACTTTACCTCATCGCATACATGAAGTGCAAACATCAAAGACAGAAATCCCGTGGAGGGGTATCTTCCATGATGCTCGAGCCAGTTTTCATAGACATATTTTATAAAAGCTGGATTATAAACCAGGATCTAGGCGAAATTGGAGAGAAAGACTCATAAATAAATACCCTGGGAAAATAGCAATGGTAGCATGTCATCCCTAAAGGACATTGTGATAGAGCAGTGCAGAAGAAAGGAGTAATAGTTATTCCTTAAGGGCAGGTGAAAGAGAAAAATAAAGTCCCACAGTTAAAATGTATTCAAGAATACTTGCCATGTGCAGTTACACATGGGAAATATGAATGAGCATGAATATTGCATTACATGTGAATATTTCTTTCTTGGTCTTGATACCCTACCTGCTTACACTAGTCTAAATCCTGGGTGGTTCCTAATGAAACCAATGGGTATGAAATGGAACAGATAAGAGGAAAACTGGGCACTTAACTCTCCCTGCAGTATCCTGTTGTAATGCAGGTGAGGTCTGGGGAGTTGGAAGCCTGAAGAAGCAAGTGTAAGATGCCATACCATATTTAATAGAACCATAGAATCATTTAGGTTGGTAAAGACCCTTAAGATCATTGAGTCCAACTATAACTTGGGTGGGAATGTAGGAGCAACTGCATCTTCTGTACAATATGTCAAATATATCTTGGTACCTCTGTAGATACAGATCTAAGGAAACCAGGGGTCAGGTGTAAACTTTCAGGTTGTATAGAAGCATTTCTCCTGTTTTCCAAACATGCTGTTTTTCCACACAAATTGCACTTGGTTATCCCCTGGGGAAATGATGAGCTCAGCTAATGAGCAGAGAGCACTTAAGATCAGACCTGAGTGTACAATAAATCCAAGGACTGGTGGGAGCCCTTGGTTTCGACCCCCTTCCCTGAATGAGGCAAAGAGAGGAGATTCTCTCCGTGCTGTGTTTGTAATTAAAGTGATGGCTTTCAGTGCTATCTCGTTAGCTGCGAGGCTTTTCCTTTTACAGAGTCAGAGGTTAATTGCTGATGCTGTATCTGTGTGTAATCGCTTCTCACAGGGTGTTCTGCATTGCATAGTGTAGGAAGAAATACAAGGTTCTCATCTCCCTGCTCAGGAAGCTGCTGCATATCATCAGGCTGGTGCTACTCGACTGTGACATGAGTTTAACAACCTGCCACAGTGCATCTCACACAGGTTTTGCAGAGGTTAATGTGTTTCTCACAACAGCTAGGGATGTGCTAAGTGATTATTTAATGCCCTCTATAGGTCCACTGTTTGAAGCACAGGAATAAGAACTGATACTGGTTAAAAGTCTCATTTGAAGCCTTTGGCAAAACCTGGCCTCCTGAATGGAGAACATGTGCTTTAATCTGTAGTTTCAACGCTCTGGGGCTAATGACATTCTTTATCAGCCCTTGAGACATTAGGAGCCTGAGCTCCTTAGAAAATCAGCCTCTTCAAAGGCTGTGAGAATGAGATTTATATTTTGCTGGAAGGTCTACAGAAGAAGAAGCGTTTTTCCTCTCTTACACAGTCTGTCTTGGTTACATCCTGAAACCATGCAGCTACAACAAAAATCTTTGCCTGAGGGCTAATGGTCCAACATGATCATTCTGCCCCATGGGAAATCCTGCCTCCAACAGTAGGACATGTCTATTAAACCACAGCATAGTTGAGCAATGGTCAATATGTATGACATGGACTCTCTTCTGACTGCTGTAGGGTGGGCAACAGCTTTTTCCATCTTTCTTCAACCTTCTTGGAGAACTGAAATCCCCTGACTGATTGCCTTCTACACATCCACACGATGAAATTAAATGAGTCAGAAGTGTTTTGTTAGCCTTGAGGGAAGTGGCACGGCACAGATCATGTCCACATCTCTCAATTCTGTCCCTGTGCAAAACAGGGAATATTCCCCAGTCTATGCTACATGAACATTACCTGAGAGAGTATTAATTCACCCGGGACAAAACCATCATGGCCTTGGCCTAAGCCCAGTCTCCAAGCTGTTTAACTGGGTACTGATCTTTATTACAGCTGTGGACTATGAGCCTTCCTCAAGAGCCGCTGATACCATCATGAATTCTCTCTCCATTAACTTGAAAACATGGAACTTTGTTCATTTTGGTCCTTGTTATGAAGAACTGGACAAGGAGTGTGAAACACCCTTAGTTTAGTCAAATTCCCTAAAAACCCTTCCAAAGGCTCTCTACGCATTAATGTATGAGCTCAAAGTGTCATTACATGAAGTGGGAACAGAGCAAATACTGAGGAAGGTGAGCACTGCTGGCCAGCAGTGCACCTTAAATGCCTTTGAGCAGTCCCAGAGGAAGCAATGCCACCTTCAGAACAGTGGTAATGCAACAGCATAGTCAGAGCATCAGTTTCTTTCCAACCTCAGTTATTTAGTGGTTGATCTATGACCTGAATGGCATACAGGAGTTAACAGCTTAGCTGAGCCTTGTGTGTGGACTTTGGTTGCAGTTTTTATGAGTGTCAAAGGGATTCCTTGGACTCTTGCACTGTCCCAAAGAGGCAAAAGACCTACAAATGGATTAGCAGAACGAAACCATAAGGCAGCATTGCTCACCTTTTCTTTTTTGACTTTGATTTTCCTTGGAACTGGAACGTATGTACTGTTAAGAGAAAAAACAAACACAAACCACCACGATTAGTAAAAGACCAACGTATTAATATCTTCATGTATTTTCACAGAAAGAAAGAATATTCTTCATGCATAGCAATAAATTTGATTTATTTGAAAGCAATAAACACAAGAAGTTGCTGGAAAATGAGGCTGCAATTAATAAATGCAGCATGAGAACTGAGCTGTTGCTGAAGAATGTTTATGGGAAGCTATTCCATTTTTAAATATTCAAGGTAATTATTGACAAGAGGGCATCAAAGATTTAATTGCTATATCTATAAAATCAATGCTACGTGGAACCATGACTTCTAACTCTTGGATCGTGACTGTTGCAGTACTTTTCATGGCAGAAAAGCCTTTACCCACCAGGGGGAGACCTTTTCCCTCCTAATACCTGTAGTAGCTCTTCCATGATTTTCGGAGTAGGTGGTAGTAGAGTTCCTAATTTCTGTGGTTATGTGCAACTCCAGCATTGCCAGTACACAGACCCTCACAGCAAGCTATTCCCTTTCCTCCCCATGAGGACGCTGAAGGCTTTGTGCAGTTCCCAGCATAAAACTCCCAAGTCATACCTTATGACTGGGTTGAAATCACAAGTCATGTCTTGGAAATAAAAGCAGTCTTTTCTTCCCCATATCATGCCCCGTGCATGCTGGCATTGCACAGCTCATCACGAGTGCTGGGAAAACAGAATCTCCCTGAGTCTGTTTCAAGTGAAAATGCTCTGGTGAACTGGCCTTGTCATTGAAGTATATCCCAAAATATACTCTACTCTGTAGATGGGCGGTAGTAAATTGCCAAAGCCCTCCATTAGTTCAGTCTAAATGTTTTCACTTGATTTTTTTAACAGCAAGGTTCCTGACATTAAGGTTTTGTTTCTGCTTCAATCACGGATTATCAGCATTTTGAAACATTACCCTAAGTCTTCCCAAACCAGTAGTGACCTGGCAATGTCCTCATCTGCTTAGGTACTTCTGAGCATCCCTGGCCTGCAGTCACTGCTCTGGGCTGGACACAGTGTTAGAGGTGATGGGTGGGTTCTAGCTCTCCAGAGATGTTACACAAGATGCTAATGGGGAAGAGACACCCATGCAGACTTCTTGATCTGCTGTAAGCAAATTTCCCTTCCTTTTGCTTCCCACACCTGACCTTGATTAGCAAAGCCAGTAGGCTTGGTGATCCCATGTACTTATTGTGGTTATGAAGACAAAAAAGGCTTCTTTGCTGGTAAAACCTCATTATTATATAAATAAATAGCCTATCTTTTCTAAAAAGGTGATGTGAAGCAAACACTGGGTCCATATTTCACAGACATCTGGCTAGGTACAATAGATGACCAGAGAATGGTATGCAGTGCTCAAGACAATATTTGGACACAGCTCTGATCCAACCAGGAGACTACTCCAGCTCTTGCCATTTGATGGTAGTTACTTTAATCATGGAATATTTCATTTTTTCAGAAGTAATAGCCAAGTCCTGCTGTCACTTGGCTGCAGAATTCCATAAATCTGCATAGAAAGTACTGGCACGCTGCGCAAGACCAAATGGAGACCTATGTAAAACCTGGGCTACATAGCAGCCAGGGAGTCAGTGATGCAGCAAATACCACAGGAGCAGGGCAAAGAGTGAAGCCTGTGATGAAGGTGGCTACAGATGGGAAACATGGAAAACATGTATGAGCCACTTTGGAGGGCTCTAGTAAAGTGTGCCATTATTACCGGCCTCCTTGTACAGGAGATTTACTGTTTTACCCAAGTGGAAGATGTAGAACATTCTAAGGAGTACCCGAATTGCTCTTTGCCAAATCAAGCGGAGATACATGGAACATTTTTCACTGAGGAGATTCCTGAAACACTTGCAAAAGGCAAGTTGAAGCAACCGCATTAAATATGACTGATGAGGGCATGAAGGTTTCCTGTCCCAAAAGGCTTTTCTTGGTCTTTTCTAAGATAATGCTCACTCTTTAGAGAGCCACTTTGAAATGGGACATCCATCACTCAAATGGGACATGTCTTAGAGAATCATTCAGCTACCAATTCAATCTACTATTAAGACTATCTGCAGTCTGCCTTTCATTTTGAACCATAAAAATTGCTTGAATTATAATATTACTGGGAGGAGAATATGATTAATTCACAGGTTTTGAGTCTTAGGAAATTATTACCTCATTTGAATGGGATACAGAAGATTAAACATTGCGTAAAAGTCTAACCAATACAAGATGCTTATCTTGTTTGCCTTGGGATAACTTAGGTTCTTCTTAACCTAACCTCACTCAGTTGATCCTATGCAGCCTCTGCACAGGGCATAATGTCCACACAGGTAGGGGTAAGGAAGTGAGTATTTCTTCTTTTCTACAATACTGTATTTCAGATATCTTTTATTTTTATTTCATGCCTTCTCCCCTTTGAAAATGGGCAATCAGCAATTTCCTTATCTACTGTATCTGACACTGTGTTCTTAACGTATATTCACCGGTTTCTTCTGCTAGCTTCAAATCATGTTACATTCACTGTTATGATTCGCATGTTTATGGTTTTCTGGTTTTATTATTCCACCATACACCAGCTTATTTATTATGTAATTTCCTTGCTTTGAATATGGTATTTCTTTCATATGGTTAAATACTCACACACTAATGGATACCAGATGCTTACCAAGGCCATGTATACAATCAAATTACAAATATATAATACATCCTGTAGTTTATTAAGCAAAGATGTTTTTCCTTTCCTGTGACTGCCTTGTGGTCAACCAGCTATATCTTCCTGACAGGATAAAGGCTCACGCAACTTGCAGTGTAGAACTCAGGTCACAGAAAGAGCCTAGACCTTTCTCCTAGTACAGGGACAGGCAGCAGACCTGCTTGGAAGCTGTGTGCCCTGGTGTAGGACCTCCTATACCTGATATAGGTATAGGCAGCAGCAGGTAGCTGAGCTGTAGGAGGCGGTGAGGACGATGCGGAGCATCAGGGAGGCTGAGAAGGATCTCAATAGCTGGGTCAAAGTGCAGTCTGCAGTGGACCCATGGCCAAACGGATAAGAACTCCCCCACCAGCACACAAAGAAGTGTGTGTGAGGGCCAATAATGCAGAAGAAAGGATGCTTGCAATGGCAAGGACCTGCCTCCAGAGCCTGGAGTGCCCTTGCAGAACCACATCACTGCTCTGCAGACTGAAGAGGAAAGACCTGTCACATCAAGAGCGACATTGGATATTGTTTTAGACAGTTTTCTGAGTGGGCTTAGTTTTCTTCCAAGTTACAAGTGGATCCTGAAGACGGATGCTTTTCAAGACAGCTTATGACTGTATATGCTAAGTAGCCAAAAAAAAAAAAGGTAAAAAGACAATAAACCAGATTTGTTACAAGTTGAGAGAATGAGAAGTGAAAAGAATCTAAAACACAAATGCAAAGAGAGAAAAGAATAAAAGAAGTAAAATTCCATTTGTTGTCCCATCAAAAAGTTTTCCTTAAAAACGTGAAGCAGGTCTTATTCTCAGTCAACAGGGACTTACTTTCCCAAGTTTTTAATCTTCTGAGACTCTGAAATTGGGAAAAAAGTTGAAATGTCTTGAAATAGTTCTCTCTGGAATAAAGTAATGTGATCTGATGTGTAGCAGGGTGCCACCGAGCAATCCCGCAAGACTGTGGTTTTACATCCAACAGATAACCTCGTACATGGTACAAACATCACGTATTTCATTCTGTGGATTAGGAAAAGCCAGCTTACAGGAAGGGAGGGAATCTGTTAACTGGCATCCAGAAGAAACATGCATTTTGTTCACATTATGTGCTGCCATAAATGTATTAAATGGTGAACAGGTAACATTTACTTCTGAAAGCACTCATAAAGAATCGGAAAATTAATACCAATGTGGTCCATTATTGGCAGGTAGAACACGTGAATTTAAAGCTAAGACACACAGGTGACACACAAAGCAACAGTCTCCTCTGCACATCTCTCAATCACATTCCATCAGGAAAGACAGACCAAACTTCTTTGCCTCAAAGAGTGCACCATAACATTGAGCTGTTCCTAGAAAGCGAGTGTTCAGGACTAAACTCTGACCTTAGAGGGTCTGTAAAGCTCCCCTAGGCCTTATTAGAAGCAAGGATTTGCTCAGTGTTATCTCCTAGGGCAACATGAGGTGCTCCCACCCCTTCTGCCTGCCTTTACTCACAAGTTGATGGTGCCTGTGGTGAGCGCGGTGACAACCCACTGCAGGTCCAGTGTTTTGAAGGGGATCAGGATCATGCTCACGTTTTCTGCCAGCTCTCTGTAGCTCTCAGGGTAAACGAAGTGGTGCGTGGTCTTGCTCCCAACATCCGATTCATAGCCAGCCGTGGGGGCACGGTTCATTCTGCAGCCCAAAAGTAAGAAGTGAGGATGGGGAAGAAGCGGGACAGGAATTAGGTACAAACATGTGCAAATCTTCCCCAAATAATCTGCTTGAGAAAGGCAGGAAAATGCTCCCATGGCTGAGCAAAGTGCTGTATGCAGGTTCTTCAGACAGCCTTGACAGGGTGCAGGGGTCTTCAATGACCATCACCCAAGTGGATAAATTAACAATAAATGAAAGCTCAGCTGTAGTGTGGTTTTCCTTGTACTGAATGGGAGTGTCTACCAAGCAGATGTATCTCTGAGCACTTCCCTGTGTTCCCTTTACAGTCAGCAGAGAGCTGATCAAAAAAGTGGTGACTGTGAGAACTCATCTCCTTTCATCCTAAAGCTGCAGCCTCCAGTAGATAGGAAAAACATTGTCCTGAAGTCTATCAGCTTGACTTGTTGCAGCTTCATCGCCTCCCCAATCTGGATGGGTGTATTTAGATGTCCAGGGTCAAGGTAACAAACCATGTAATGTGAGATGAGGAGCAGCAAATATTCCTTATGGTTCTCCTATCAAAATGCACCAAAGCCACAGTGACAAATCCAGGACCTGCTGCTGACACTTCATCTACTCAAATCTTAATTTGTAGTAAGTCCTCCAATTTCAATTGATCTACTTAGGGTGACTCTACATACATGTGGTGTGCTTTAGGTAACCCTAGGTCACTGCATGGAGATCTGTCCAGGACCCACCAAGGCTCAGTCAAAATGAATTGGCCAAACAGGGCTAGCTTATATTAGGTGTATCAGGGAAGAGTGTGTGTTTCTGAACTCAGGGCTGCAGAAATGTCTCTATGCTTGTGTACACTTCTGAAAGCAAATCTGGGGACACATCAGCAGTTCCTTTCCTGATGCATTAGCTCCAGACAGGTAGAGATTTGCATGTTTCTCTGGTGCAGTGTAATGCAAATTGGAGATCTCTGACTAACCTTGCATGAATTCATGGTGCTGTTTAACACCATGGAGTAACCCCCAAGCTGTCTCAAATCAGAATGAGCTTCCCTGCAGCTCAGTGGAGTCTTCTGCAGAGACATTAGCACAAATCCTGGCCGAAGTGCAGGGAGGACAAGGAAGATGTAGCTGACAAGGTGATGAGGAGCATCACGCATTGCCAGACAACATGCAGACCTGGTCACTGACAACGGGAGAGGTAAAATATGATTACCAAATCCATGCCAGGCTGTGTTATTGCAGTGTTCCCCCACATGAATTAGTTAAGTTTCTTCTAACTTCCACAAGAAGAGTTACTAGCATAAGAAGAATAGCCTACCAGACTGCATAGACTTGTTATTGAGTTAGCCTTTTCCCTGCTAGCCACCCACATTGTATTGTGTAGAAATACTAGCAAAGCAGGAGATGTACTATGTTTTATCTTGAGATTAGTCAGTCTAAGGCTTACAATATGAGGTTTGCTCTCCATCAGGACAAAGCCAAGGGTGGCATCTAGGTTATCTTACTCACAGCCTGCCCTCAGGTCTATGTACCTTCCCCACCAGCTTTGGTAGATCTGCCTGCGTGACATGGTCTAAGGCACTGCTCACACCCAGTCTCAGCAGGAAAGAACAAGCCAGAACTTCCTTCTGTCATGAAAGTAGATAGTTAAACAAAAAGGAGTGGGCTGGAACACAGTGTGTGGAAGGAAAGGAGTCCCCTCAGACTTGGTGGCTCTTCTCAGCACTTGGCTTTATTGCCGCAACACGTGGAAGGGAATATCAGATCACCAGAGATTTTGTCTGTTGGATTAGCACACAGAGGGGTCACCTTCTCTGGTCACAAATTTCCACAGTGAATCCTAAAGCTTTGTGCCATCCCTTCAGATCTGGTTTGATAAATCCAAAACTGGCAGCTTCAATTCCAAGTCATAGAGAGTTTCTTCCTTCCCAGGTATGTATAGCTATGAAAAGAACGAAGCCTTAGAGCAGAGACACTGAGTGTGTTACTTTTTGGTTACTATTTAAAAATATAGCTTTTTGAGTCTAGCAAAGCCTTTTCTGCATGAATCTGGAAACATAGGTCAGGTAAGATAAGAAAGTCCACACAGAAATGGAGCTGTCTTCATAGCAAAGGACACAGAGTTAAGCATATATGCACCTCAGCTGCCTCACATTTGCAACCTGCAGGACTAATGTCTAGGGCTCTTCACTTCCCTTCATGGATCTGAAGACCAGGCTGGCTGCCTCTGCCTTCAGGAGGTTCTTTGGCAGAGGACAAGGCATGCAACTGATGGAAGCAGATCCCAAAATGATTACTGTGAACGTTTAGATGTCATCAGAAGACTCTACAATGCGTTCAAGCCACACTGGAAGCCAAGTGGTGTATGGGGGCTTAACAGTTCAACTTGTGTTGATCTGCTGCTGCTTCGCTCTTGACATCAATGCACAGCATCCTACTAAAGATTATGTTATTTCCCAGAGTATTTTCAATAGCAATTGCTCCCTTCCAAGCCTGCACTGCACTACATCACTCCCCAGATTGTGTTGTACTCATAGCTGTGGTGTGAAAGCTGGACAATGCATTGGAGATGAACTTAGCCCACACATCTTGGCTGCCCTCTGGGCGAATCAGCTCTGCTCACCTAGTTCCTGCTTGTACGTCAGTGGGACAAAATAGCCAGCCTTCACTGCTTGGAAAAGAAGAGGTGACACAACCCTTTACAAAGTAACTGCTGCCAACTAGTTTTCTCCTGCCCATTGCAAAGTGACTTTGTCTTTCTTTGCCATCATTGTCTGAGAATGAACCAGTGCAAGAGGTCAGATCTGGTACAATCAGTAAGTATGTAAAAGAACACTTGTGAGTACCATCTGTAGCAACTTTTACTATATACTTTATGATTTCTTTTAACATAGGCAATTATAGATAGTGCAGAACAAGCTACAACATCTATTCATTGTTCTTTTCCAAACTAAAAGATGATGTTGTATCTCCAACACGCATTGTTTACATCCTTGGAACTTAGATTTGACCTAAGTACCAGCTTTCACTAGATAGCCCCTGAAATCTCATTTGCTCACTTGTCCCCCAAATCACCAGTGATTCTTAAACAAGAGCTATGTAGAACTGGAGTGGTGCCTACTCACCTGAGCACAAAGTCATGGGAGTCAATTTCTTGGCCATACTGTGACTGCCGTAGGTTCCCGGAGTTGCCCACGACAGCGCATCGTCTGCATGTGAAAGTGCCTCGTTCCTGCAGCGGGTCCCCAACTCCAGGAATGATCCCAAACAATTCCTTGAGGGTAGCATTAATATTCTTTGGAGCTTTCTCTCCTTGCAGTTTCTGTTGGGAAGAAAAATCACTCCAGGTTACTAATGCAGCTTTTCTGTGAGCAAGATGCAGCTTCAAATACCTGCTCAAAGACCATTCCCACATCTACTGCAGACACTGTCTCTTGTGTTCAGTTGGGAGCTGAAGCATTAAAAAAAAAACCCAAAACCCAACATAAAAGTGGAAAATCCCTTCTCATTAACTTTTTAAACTTGGTTCCTCTTTTTCCCTCTTTCTCCTTTGATCCCTACACCCTCGGTCTCTTTCTAGCCATGGTGGAACAGATAATGAGTTCTTCCCAAGGCTGTTCTCAGCAGAATAAACGTTAGTCTGGTGTCTATAAACCTAATCTCACTTTGGGACAGATATCTTTTATTAGGACAGGTATAAGCTTTCTTCTAACCC
>JBCJKH010049768.1:0-10228 GCA_039877255.1 Loriculus beryllinus | reverse complement strand
AGGTGAGGTCTCACGAGAGCAGAGCAGAGGGGCAGGATCACCTCCTTCGACCTGCTGGTCACGCTCCTTTTGATGCACTGGTGTGATGTGGATGCAGATGGAGCATGGATCGAGACACAGCCTTTGTAGTGAACAGGCAGGTATAACTTGGGTCCTGAAGCTCTGTAAATGTACAGCCAGGCAGCCTCAGGAATTTGATATAGCAATACTGGTTTTTTGTGCCTTTTCTAATTTTTTTAGCTGTTTTTAAATGATAAAGAGGGAATAAAGGCCCATGAGAATCTCTTTTACATAGCTACTGGTTGCCTCGCTGCAGCAGTTCGGAGGCATTAATAGACGCAGCGCTTCCCAGCTATAAGGCATTAAACAAAGATTAATCCTAGCAACAGCCTGGTGGGGCAAATCCAGGTAATCTCCATTTTGCAGATGGAAGGAGAGGTTAAAAGGAAACCATCCATTTTAAACATGCCTTCTTGGTCTGGGAAATATGGCATTATTATTGTCATATCTAATGTCCTGCAATTACTGTGCATCAAAGAGATTAAAGGGAAGAATATAGAGGCTTTCAAGAGTTTGGAGTTTGTTTAATCATTTGTGAATGTCAAAAAATACATACTCTCAAATATGAATGTAATGTGCATACTTATATAAATATTCTACAATAATATGCATATGCCAAATTATATGAGTTCTGGCTTCCAAGGCTCATAGGTCTCCTCCATGCCACGCTACAGGAGCAAAGACCCTTCCTCCACCAGCTCTGTGTGTCTTTGTTTCTGGTTGCAGGATGACTGCAGCTCTGCAGAGCACACTGCAGTGCTTAGAGGGACCCATGAGCCTGGATCACCTCCAGATCTATCTGTCCTCCTATGCCCAAGGCTGGTCTAAATGACTTTATTCCACCCTAGCAGTACAACACCAGGTAGGAGTGGGCATGCAGCAGGCATTGGGACTAGTGCCTGGGACTTGGGCTGGATTTGGTACCACCTTCTGCTACCTTCAGTACGCTGAGCCCTGTGTATTCCTTTCAATGTGTCACAGGGAGCATCCCAGTTTTAAAGACTTCTGGTGATCCAAGAAGTTGGGCAGACTTCCTACAAAGAGCATTCAAAATGCATGACTCAGGTGCCAAGTAGCTCTGCTTCTGTCCTAAAAATCAGTGCAGCACATGGATTGGGAATGCTCTCTTTTTTTTGCCGTGCAGTTAACAAGTCTTTAAGCTGTATATTGCACTTTTTTCTACAAACACAATGAGTAAAATCTAACATTTTGTTTTCAATAGGCTGATAACATGGCCCCACGAGCTGAGCTTTCTTCCTAAAAAAAAACCCAAAGCAAACCCCTCAAATATCATAAGACTCGAGATAAAAATTGTCGCAGTGTTTTATGAACAATGTGCTACAGATAAGATTGCCAGGGAACTCTGAGCCTGATTTTACTTATGACAGCTTTAATCCATCAACCTCAACAGGCTTATTTTGGATTTAGAACATCAAGTTCTGATCTCATGTTTTTAATACCTTCTGACCACCAAAAACAATGGCAAAACCCCTGAGAATGAAACTGGAAAGCTATAAATAAGTGCTATGCTGTGTTATGGCACAGTTTCTTTGTTTGCCCTCGTTCCTTACATCCACAGCACTTGTGTCATGGAACAATGAAAAACTTGCAGGTGAACCAGCTCAGGGAGGTGGGGATGATAACATAAACAGCAAGAAATGTGTCACATAACATAAGGTGCAACTTCCAAAGCACTGAGACTCTCCCAGTCCCTGAGCATAAGATAAGGGAAGGCAGATGGATAAGAGACATGCAAGTAGAAGAGAAAAGGAAGAGAGGAGGAAGGAAGGAAAAGAAGGAAGGAAAGGAAGCATCCTGGCAGCCATGTGAAGAGCTGTAAGCAAGTGAAACCACCCCCATCCTTTAGCCCCAAATGTCACTTCACCTCATATACTGGCTCTGAAATCAGTCCTCGTTTTCCTACAAGTGGAGGGATGCTAATGCTCCTTACTAATACTAATGTTCCTTATTTACACATACAACAACAGGGTTAATGGGAAGGGAAGCCATACTGAGCCTGGTGACAGACAGCTCTCTGGCAAGGACTCTGCCTGTGTTTAGTCCAAGCATATCACATGGGTCTCCCTGTGACAGGAAAGTCACAGCCTCATTGCAAACAGATCCAGTGCAGTCCCCGTCATCTCAGTTACAGCATAACGAAACCAGCACGCTGTCTGAAGTCAGTTCCTGAGAGCAAACACAGCCATTTCTCGCATGAAATGATGTTGAAGAAATCTCAGGTCTCCTCGCGCCTCATCTTTTAAGTACAAATACAGTAAAAAGTCACAAATTACTGAGTTGGCAAAGCAAGCGAGAGTAACACATGGCCATGAGCAACGTTTCATTTAAGACCGGCTGAAATCTCAGTGTCGCTTTGAAGAAGAGCCTAAAAATGAACAGCGAAAAAGGGTGTGCAAACAGGATGCACCTGGGAATTACTGCAGAAATTACACTGACTGTCTTTGAAAGGCTTATCCAAAGCAACATGTATATAGGAAACAGGCTGCAATGAGGAGCTGGGTTTACCCAGAGGCATCTTTCAGAGGAGTCAGGGCATCTTCTCCATCTACAGTAGATTAGGGCATGTATTTTCAGTAAGGAACTGATTTCCAATAGACAACAAAGTTTTGGGAGATACCAAAATATTTCACACAACCTGGTTAAAGATAAGTTCTGGCTGAAAAAAAAAAAAAATATGGTGGGAAAAGTATAGAAATCTTAGAAGTTTTCTTTTTACCATCTAAGAAAAAAGTGCTTTGATTTTGTGTTCTGAAGTGGTGTATTTCCTTTGAACTTGACCTGAATTCAAAAAAATAAATGAAAACAATAAAAACAGGGTCAGACAGCCCTGAAAATTACATAAAAAGCTCTTACTTGGGGGTGGGGAGAGAAAACACTTTTGGCAGTCCTGAAAGTCACTGTTTTTTAGTTCAACTGAAAAAGAAACAACCCTCCCCCAAAAAATATCTGTTTCAGGTTGAGCTAAAGTGAGGTATTTGTGCCTTTCTGCTTTTTTCAGCCCCACTACAAGGAGAATTAGAAATTCAAAGTTCTGTATTAGGAGTCCTAAGCTTTTTCTTCCTTTTTTATTTCTTTTACGAGAGGATGCATTCAAACCTCATGTTTAAAATCGAGTGAGGTCTGAGTGCAGAATGCAGTGTGGTTTTGCCCAGCGGCGATGCAGCAGTCCTTGGGGACAGACCAAAGGCACCGTGCCCACCAGCACAGCCTTTTCACCAATGGCAGGATTTAGGCTTGACTATCCCATCCTTTCCCCAGCACATCCTCGAGGTGCTGAGTACTCCCTGTTTCTGCATTCAGAGGCACCATCAGGAGGCATTTCACAGCCAGCCTGAACACTCATGGTGTTCATGAACATCCGCATCCTCTGGAACTGGGGTATCACCTCATCCCCCAAACCTCCCAACTGCTAGGTCAGCTCAGGTCCCTGGTAAAACCTCACCCCAGGGCAAGTGGAACTACGACCTGAGCTTGCCATCTTCCCTTCTCATGTCTCCAGCAAAGCCCAGCTAAGAAGTCATGGAATCATAGGATTAACTAGGTTGGGAAAGACCTTTAAGATCATCAACTCCAACCGTTAGCTCAGGACTGCCAAGACCACCACTAAACCATGTCACTAAGGGCTTCACCTACGTGGTTTCTGAGCACAGGAAATGCGGAGACCAGAAGGAAAAGTGTCTGGGGGCTGCAAGAAAAAACAAAAATGATGAGAAATCTGAGTCATGGTCAAGGAGATGGTGAAAGGATAACACCTGGAGTATGTGAGACTCACAGCAAAAAGGAGGGTTTAATTTTAAAATGAGGGTATCATTTATGCAACAGTTAAAGCTGTTGTTCAGTGGCTTCTCTTTTTCTCTGCTGTAAATGCAACAGCCAGCAGAGTGAGAAGCGATCAAACACAGCCTCATTCCCACAGAACTTAACACCTCCTCCAAACCTAAATGCCCTCACTGCAAAAGTGGGTGACTGCGGAGGGGGTTCCCCAGGATGACAGGAAAGGGCTGAAAGCCCCAAATTTGGTATCAAGGGTTGCTGTGCTCATTGCAGGCTGTTGTGTGTTCAAAGAAGGGCAGGGGGACACTGTTTTTCCAGCAGAAGGAGAAAGCAAATCATAATGAAACTGAGACTTGACTGGGGTCACTGCAGCCAGAACCTGTGCGTTAGCAGCTCAGCAGCTCAGGCCATAAGCAATGAATTTAATAAATGTCTTGTTTCAAGAGGACATAAAAGGGGCTTTAATTAGGCAAAACGTCGGGATACACCTTCTTCCCTTGTGTGCTTTTTGAGGAAGGCATCCACTACCTGTCATGATGCTCAGGCTCATTGGACCACCCTGCTCAAGGATAAGCTAGAGCTGTTCCTTCCCAGTGACCCATGGCTGCCCTCTCTGCAATAAGCAGAGACATCTTCATCTAGATCAGGTTGCCCAGAACCACATGCAACCCTGGCCTTGAATGGCTGCAGGGATGGGGCATCCATCACCTCTCTGGGCAACCTATGCCAGTATTTTACCAATCTCACTGTAAAGAATTTCTACCTCACATCCAGCCTGAATCTTAGTTCTTTCAGTTTAGAAACTAAAAGAACTCTCTTTTAATTTAAAACAATACCCCCTTGTCCTATCACAACAAGCCCTGCTAAAAAGTCTTTCCCCATCTTTCTTACAGTCCCCTTTCAGGTACTGAAAGGCTGCAATAAGGTGTCCCCAGAGCCTTCTCTTCTCCAGGCTGAACAACCCCAAATCCCTCAGCCTTTACTCGTAGAAGAGGTGCTCCATTCCTCTGATCATTTCTGCGGCTCTCCTCTGGACCCTCTCCAACAGGTCCATGTCTTTACTATCCTGAGGACTCCAGAGCTGGATGTGGTACTCCATGTACCCCAAGGGAATTACACACTTCATGAGCTTGCTTTGCTACCTCGATAGAAAGCCCTTTCTACCATCTGAAGACACAGAAGGTGGCTTACAAAGTCCAGTCCTTCCAAGGGAAGGGAGAAAAAGGCCAATTTGCAAATTCTGGATTCACCGCCTAACTCTGCCAGGGACTTTTCTATCTTGGAGCCAAACAGCAGCATGAACACCCACATTCTTCCACCTCTGCTTCCTTGTCAGCTTGAGATGGCAAAAGCTTTTGACAGGAACCAGCTCTCACGATCTTCTCAGCATTGCTCAAAGCTTGACACCAGAACCATCACACAAACACCGGGCTGCATCCACACCTCCCACTTACCAGCCACCACCTGTAGCTGTCTTCTGGGATCAAGGCATTTTGTGAGGTCAGGAAAGGTTGCATAGTTGAATTAAATCTCTGATCGAACCAGAGGGAACGTCCCAGCTCCGAGATGCAAGTGCGACAGCTGCAGGGTCTCTTGGGGTACTTGAAGAGCTTCTGGACTTGCTCTGAAAACTGCATGACGAGGTGCCTCGGGTCCCACGTGTTGGTGGTCACCTGGTGTGTGTAGTTCAGCAGAAACGACGTTACCGTGATGAGCAGAAAGGCGAAGGTAAACACTTTCACGTTCTTCCTCCTTACGATGACCATCTTTCCCGCTCGGGTTCTGCCGTCAAGCGCAATGTAGGGTCCAATGTAAGGCAAAAAGGAAAGGATGCTTCAGGCACCTGCCGGTTACCACCCCAGGCTTAGACTGAACATACAAACTCCATCCATATGGGAAGAAGCTACATTTCCCCCAAAATAAGCTTCAAAAAGGCAAAGCTGGGTATTTCCTTTCACGTCCTCACAGTGCTTCCAAGTCTCTTTCACTGCTGATAGCTTCTCCCGATAAACGTTCAAGGTGGACCCTTGTCCTTCCACGTTCCAGAAGATTTAGAGGAGAGCAATATCAGCATTAAAATTTAGGTTTTCTGTGTGGGAGCAAGCCACAAATTAAAGCAAGCAGATTGTAGAAAGAAAAGGGTGGTTATTTATTTTGTATCTCGGAAGTTAGCTCACAAAGGATCGGATCAGATCATCCAGGGACGTACATTCCAGCAGGCAGACGCGCTTTGATGTCCACTTAAGCCATGAAGAGCAGTTTGCAGCCTGGAGACAGAGAAAAAGACAGAAAAACTATGGTCAGAGAATTTTATTCTATGTTCCTCCCAATTTAATTCCTCTGCTTCTCTCTGCCCATCCCAAAACTTGCCATAAGCTCAAAAAGCCCTTGACACAGCAGCACCGGCTGTGATTTCTGCTGCGGTGTTTGCATACTGAGAAGTTTCAGGGTGAACTTTCCGAAAGGGCAGAGAATAGACCTGTGGACACTGAGTCCCTTTTTATTGAAAGAGACTCGTCCTTCTGGCTGTATCTGAATTACAGTTTGAGCAATGACTCACCTCCTCCCCTTACGCTGACCTTAAGAGCCACAAGATACGCAGCAAAGTATTCATAACTCAAAGCAGCTGAACAAAGAGCATTCATCAAAAAAGGAGGAGCAGGACTGGGAAGAAGAGGAATTCATTCCTCTCTCTTCCTCCCCACAGCCAGCTTAATTTCTTAAGCAATGGGGCTGGACTCGTGATTCAAAGAAACCTTATATGTGCTGGGACAGACAGGGGAAATCAAAGTATAAATGGCCTTTGTTTCACATGGATTATTGCTATTTTTCCTGCCAAGGAAGGGTAGGTGTGGGCAGCCGGTGATCTCAGAGAGTTCCCATGGGATCCTGAGCCAGGCAGAGAGGCAGGAGGCTGCTTTGCCTCAATGAGTCGGGGGACACAGAGGGACCCAGAGCTGCTCTCTGTTCCCCCCTGTCTGGCAGCAGTGATTTAAACGAGTTTTTAAAGTCAAAAAGTGGTTCACTTCCTCCCACGATGCCATTGTTTTGTGGGAAGAAAAACATGTTGTGGTTTTTCAAACTTCGGATGTTTGCAAAAAGCCCCCAAAGTGCCATTGGTTAAATAACACTCTTTTGATTAAAAATAAAAGAAGGAAAGCATCACAGAAGCATCTGTGTCAGAACACTTGTAGTTTATAAACAAGCCCAGCAACAGTCTCCTTCACTGCTTAGCTGCAGGCTTCAGACCAGCAAACAAACAGCGAAACTACAACTGTGACTGTTAAAACCCATCATTCCAACCCATTCTGTGTGCCACATTGAAGCAGGACCCCAATCCAATGCTTATGCAGACATGGAGAAGTGCATCTGGTGGTCACAGCTCTTGGCTGGGTACAACATCCCCAGCTTTGCTGCTGGCTTTTCTCCTGAGGATCTGCAAGGCCAAATGGGGTTTGTCAGGGTGTCCTGGAGACAGCACAGGCTTCGTTTGTAGAAGCAGCATGTAAATATTTACTGAGCCTCATAAAACCAAATCCAAAGGCAAGAGGTTCAGACAATGGTCTTAAGCCTTTGCTCTTCTTCATGTTTCTTATCCGCAGCACGTGATGGGTAGTGTGTGCTGTTCAATTAGCGGCTGTTTTCCAAGCTCCTTGGGATTTCTTATAAGTCTGGCTCTTACAAATGCATTTACAGGAGCTCAAGGGCTGACAAGTGGGTCTGGCTGGACAACAAAAGGCTTTATTAACCCCGGCTGCTTGGGATCACCTGCACCAGTGAGTTAAACAGCACCAGGGAACAATCCTGTGCTCACTTCAGCTTTTTAGAGGAAAGTTTTGGGGCTAACCAGAAAGCTTCCAAACTGCTTAATTTGGGAATCACAACCCAAAAGGTGGTGGGGATGCTGTTACTGTGCCTTGGAGAGGTAGAAAGGGAGCTTAAGAGCACAGTCCCCATGCACGATCTTGTCCGCTCCAGCTGGAGAGCATCCCCAAACACATTTGTTTTACTAACCTAGATGCTGTTGTTACTCTAAACAAAGCCACAGCCTCCAACACTACCAAAACAATGCCAAATACCAGGAGCTGAATGATTCTCCCTTTATGGAGCAGATAATTCAAGAGCTGTGATGCTGGAGGGTGGAATCCCTACTGCTGTAAATGTTGGGCTAAGTCAGTATTTGTAAACACGGCTTCTGCTCTTCTATTATTAAGAGGAAGAGAGAGGGGGGATTGTCCAGCTTTTCTTGGAAAAGCCTATAAAATGAAGTAATGTTCACTAAAGAAACAGTTCTGGCTTCCGAAACAAACACTTATTTCACCATTTGTTTTTATTAGGTATCTTTTTGTAACTGAATTAAGGTTAAACTTATTTAGAATTGGGAAAAAAACAACCAACCAAAGCAAACGCCAAACAAACCCATGTTTATACAGTGGACTGCAGTGTCTCCAAACTCCTAATCATCCTGCCTTTTATAGCATGTGATGGGAAGGTGAGAAACCAGAAGAACTCCCAAGGCCCTTCTCCAGTGTGGAAATAAACACCGGATACTCTATTTTAGTGCTTGCTGCTTATAGTTTCCTATGAATGCCCGTATTTCCTACGGATACTCATGACAGAAAAAAAAGAATATATATATATATATATATATAACCTGACAGAAAGGTTCTGGGGACTATAAATATGATTTAGGACCTGAGGAAAAGGAAGGCTGAAATGAATGGAAAATGCTTCAATCATGTCCACTGTAACTTGGATCAGGACCATTCTTCTCCCTTCTCAAAACACACTGGATCCAACCCAGCCATCAGTACTTTCACTCTCCCCAGCATCCCGCACCGCATCTCAGACCATCCCTGCATCTCCCTCTGCTCACAGATATCCATAAGTTTTCACAAAAGGGATTCCATGGGATTCGCCAATGGGAAGTGGGAAGGGCAGGGATGATGCAAAGCAGCAGCTGGTGTGGGAAACAAGGCAGGCTGTGGGAAAAAACTCCAGCTGCCGGGAATGTTTTACCTCCTGATACTATTTGTGATAGTTAATTTAAGTCATTACACGTGAGCAGGGTGATAGGAGCACGGTCCTTATCAACACACCTCCGTGTGACCTTGGCATTGCTACATCTCTGAACAGGCTATTTTGGCCTCACACCCAGAAAGTATTTCTGAGGACCTCACGTATGGAGATTTAAATTACGTGCCCAGCTCTCATCCCAGTTATGTTCCCCAAAGAGTTAAACAGAGTTAAAGTACAGTGTGCAGCAGCTTTGTGCCTCCAGCCTAAGCAAGCAGCAGATTAAACTACCTTAAGTGGTTGTGTGCTTAAGGTGTAATTTGTGGTCTGGATTTCTCCTGCTACCTTCCCACCTCCTGCCCCTTCCTACATATACCCTTGTCCCCATGTCCGACACCCCTGTACACTACAGGATAACTAACATGTCAGGGTTCGTAATAATAAACATAATAATTAATAATAATAAACATAATTTATGTTGCCAGTGGCATGCAGTGCGTGGAAAATGTGAAATGACAGTGACCAAGGTAAGAGCAGAGAGGGGCAGGTTCAGAAGATGGAGCATGCTCCTTCAATGTCTGTCCTGAGCATAAGAGTGGGTCCAGTGTGATGAAATGGTCTTAAAGGAAAGAAGAGCTTAACAGCTGATATTATAAAATATACCAGGATCAACCCACTGGCTTTTCACATTTTAGAAAGCAGGAACAGAAAGAGCTTTTTTTTTTAATTCTTTTTCCTTTTTTTTTTTTTTTTTCTCCAGGGTAGATCTTTATTTTTGTTGTAAATTCACAATCTGAAGACTGTCCCTGGTCCCTTGCCAATTTGGCAATTAACAGGCAAGAATAAAACCCCATCAGTTCAATGGACTAACATAAAGCAATCCTTAACACCTTCAGGAAATATTTTTTGACAAATCCACCTACAAATGCAGTGAATTCTCACCGCACTTGTTCTGTTATGTGATAAAAGCAAAGCTGATCTGCACACCCACAAAGGAGCACAGAAAGACAACAGCAGGAGGGGCGGCCTAAATAATACCCTGTCCCAAAGGCTCCAAGGCCCATCCCAGGAGCCATCAGCCAATCACACCAGCCCAAAGGAGCACAATGGCACAATCACAGAATCATAGAATAGTTAGGGTTGGAAAGGACCTTAAGATCATCCAGTTCCAGCCCCCTGCCATGGGCAGGGACACCTCATACTAAAAACATGTCACCCAAAGCTTTGTCCAACCTGGCCTTGAACACACCTGGGGATGGAGCATTCACAGCCTCCCTGGACAACCCATTCCAGTGCCTCACCACCCTAACAGTAAAGAATTTCTTCCTTATATCCAATCTAAACCTCCCCTGTTTAA
>JBCJKH010049767.1:17467-28424 GCA_039877255.1 Loriculus beryllinus | reverse complement strand
CCTTCAGATACTGGAAGGCTGCTATGAGGTCTCCACGCAGCCTTCTCTTCTCCAGGCTGAACAGTCCCAGCTTTCTCCGCCTGTCTTCGTATGAGCTCTGACACAGATCTCCTGGAGCAGGGCACAGCTTGGGGTGGCACTATATTAGTAGGATGATTAATATTTTTTAAGTGGCCATTAGCTGGTATGTGGGAGGTGTGGGCAGAAACAGAAACGCAAGTTATGCTCTGGGATACGAGGCTGTGATGGCCCTTCTCTTCATACCGTTTACTAATACAGTTTAGGATAATTAACTATGTAAGTTAATAGCCTGTTTTCAAACCCTCTGAGATTACTTGGAGTCTTTCAGATCACATAAGTGGGCTTTGAGTCAGGCCTGTGTATTAAAGCCCTCATGCTCGAGCTAAATGCCCCCTTACTTTTTCTTAATGTATAATATACCACTGCCACGACTACCATCAGGTTCTCCAGTGGCCACTGATGTTTCCAGTGACATGAACTAGGAGTGAGATTTCCCCACAGAAGCCCTGAATCTGGTACTGTGTTGTGTCACGACAGACAGTGAGAGAAATGGGACATTAATTCTGCATGCTTGCCTTTGAACAGTGAGCGCATCTTCACAAACCCTGTGTAGCTGAGGAGCTGTGCTCGCGCAAGACAGCCCTTCCGGATTAACTCTGGCTGGAAGCTCTTCTGATGGAGAAATGAAGCTGCTGGGATGAAATCCCAAGCAGAACCTTTGCTATTTTGTCACATTAAAGAATTTACATCTAATAAACAGGGGCCTTGGGCTGGAGGTACAATATCCACTGTGGCAGTTTTGGTCTGTCTTCTGGTTTTTTGAGCTTTCTCTCTAATTAGTTTATGTTCTAATAAATCTTTAATACAACAACTGCTTTAAACCCAATTGAAAATGAAACAAAAAGAGGAGTTTAAATGGCTCATGGCTTGCTCTGTATGGCTCCCAGGCATCCAAGCAATTCTGCTAACAAGTATCCTGCAACCTATTTGCAAAGGCCACTAGCAGATAATTATATTTGGTTAATTTACATACTTTCAGTTTCTAATCCTAATGAGTTCTCAACCAGCAGTCCCTGGGCAATATGTCGTCTTACCTCATTCTATTTGCCATTCCTACTGTGCAAGTTCTCTTAATTTACAAAACAAGGCTGTTAGGTTTGGTTCAGGGCTTTCCCATTTCAGCTCCCATCTACACTGGGTGATTCCATGCCGACTAAAACCCTATTTACAAATAAGTATTTTACATTTTTATAGATCTTCCATCTGGGAGCCATTCTGCAGTTTAGGGAACCTGACCCCAGTTTGACACAGAGCCTATTTTCATTGCAAAGAATCAGGCTACATTCTGCACCAGCTGGTATCCAGGGCATCCTGGTGACATCTCTAGTTTGCTGAAGGGGTACGTGTTGGTCAGGAATGAGGACTGGGGTGTTGGTCTGTAACAGTGTCAGGCTGCTACTACAGCAAAGGTGGAGCTGGGCTGTGGGGTAATAGGAATACATAACTTCCTCTGGCAGCTTGTAAGGCTCTGGTAAAACATTTTAGGCTGCTTGGCAATTGCTTGTTCCCATTTTGTGTATTTAGGATTTACAATCTCTCCGTGTGTACAGACTATTTTGGGATCAGTTATCAGGCAAGTCTGAGATTACACTCAGTCAAGTGGCTGAGAAGCACAGAACAGGATAAGGACAGCAAAGATTTATACTTTCAGGTGAGCAACACTCTGTTTTGCTCCTTCCCTTCAAACAACACTTAGAATGGGCCCTCCTCATGGAAGGAGCACATCTGCCAGTGCTGATCCCTGCAGGAGCCTGAGTAATTGGGATTGAAGTTGAGTGTCCAGCCAAGGACAGTACAGGACACTGAGTCAGCATCTTGCAGTCAGGCCCCTGTACCCAGGCTGTGAGGATGGCTCTGTTGCTCTGCAGGCTGTGCAGCACTTGGTGGAGAGCACTGGGTTTCAGCTAAAGCCTGTCATAAGACTGGAGATGCAGTCTCCACTGTCGCATGGATATTTCTTGAATGTCATGTCCTGTAGGCAACTAGAGTAATTTCAGTTGTTACCTTTTAATCACTGCGGTATGTACTACAATGCAATCTTTAGAAAAGCTGTTGGATGGAATATTTCCTCTCAGGCATCAAAGGCTGCTTTCTGGTCTGATTTATTTCACTGTAATGAGGTCAGCTTTGGACTAACATTATGATAATTTCCAATGTTCCCTTGCAAGCAAAAGAAAGACCCCAAACCTCCCTTTGAAATACCACATTAAGTACTCAGATGAAAAAGAGTGTGTGATAAGGTACCTGAGAATGGGAAAGGAAAAGCTGCAGTTTGCAAGGCTTTTGCCCAGATTTCCAGGAAAACTGATAGATTCTGTGAACTGCTGCTAGTTAATAAATCATCAGGAGATGGGTGATTTTATACTGACCAAAATAACAACACATGTTTAGTGAGGAAAAATTCAAAGGTGTGAGAATAATTCTTAGCCAATAGTTCTATTTCAACATGTTAAAGAATGTGAACTTTATACTGTTGATGCTTTGGTGTAATTTCTGTACATCACACTTGAATTCCCAAATACGTTTCTGCTGTTACACACATGCATGCAAAGCTTGGCACTTAAGAACTGATGCCTAAAGGAAACATTACCTGTGAAGTTATTCCAAAGCAGCCTGTTTTTGTGGGGAGCACCGTGATGATAATTCTTTCTCCTTAGAGCACTTAAAGTCTTACTCTAGTATTTCCAGGTGGACAAAGATGGCTTAACTGTCTTTTCATGCCTGATTGTGATTCCACACTAATCATAGCTGTGCCTGCGCATCTGAACTTTAGGAGAGGCGGTATTTCGCAGTGGTTCTCACACGTGCAATTGGGATGACCAGAACATGAACTCAGAGTAAAGCAGATTTAAACCACAGACAGCAAGTGTCTTAGGTTGAAAAGTCAAGAGTGCTGTGAAAATCATGTGTTTTTCCTACTGTATCACTCGTGATGATAATGACTGGTAGCACGTCAGATGAAATCCTGGCTCTAGCAAAGTCAACATAAAATCTTTCATAGACTATACTAGGATCAGTACTTTATCCCAAAGGAAAATATCATCTGAAGATAAATTTACAGAGGCTTATTGACAGGAGTGCCAGATTTCAAGGAGCACTGGCAATTTATAGGGCTGAAGAAGTTTTTAGGTGGGTTTTAAATACCACTAAGAAACCACAAACCAAGCAGAACAGGAGAGTAGAAGTCTCATTTCTTTCTCACAGGTCATCTTAAATGCCTTGTGAGTTGAAGATACGCATTGCTTGATTCTACTTTTGATATTCCTTGTACTTCTCTCTTGCCTCTTACTTCCATCCCTCCTTCCCTCTAGAAAACCCCACTCCAAATTCCCCACAAAGCCACGATGCAGAATATTCCATCAGGTTCTCTGGGAGGCTGTCCAGGCATTTTTGCAACACAGGAGCTATGCTTAAGGAAAGAACACTCTTATGTGGTGAAACCAGAGGGGAGTCCAAAGAATTTAACTAGTTTGAAATACAAAACAATAATTTATTTGACTTCATTTTACTTGTTAACGTTTATAGCTAATGATGATTTCATGGAACTGCTTTTATAATTCAGTACATTCAAATCTATAAAGCAAACAGTTACTACCATGGGCTTTTCAAATTCCACAAACTGTCTTATAGAAACAAATGAGCTGTACATGCACATCTTTTCAATAGGTTGAAACAGTTGCAAACATGCTTTAAACTCCTTTAAAGCTGCAGGCTAGTGTCCTCTGCGTCAGGCTTTTCAGATGAAAACTATAGACTGTCTTCAGAAACCTTAAAAAGAAAACTGTTTAAATGTTGAGCATAACTCTAAAAACTGCTGTTTGATAAATGTTAAATATTACAAGAGAATGACTCTAATTCTGAGTTTAAACCATCAGCTAAATATTGATAAACAGCACTCTGTGTAGAAGTGAACAACAGCAAAAGAATAGCACAAAATATGGTTTCACAAAAAATACATATGTGCAGTTGCCCCTGTGGGTTTTTTGCAAACTTTCAGGTAAAGGAAAGCATGGGTACCTTTTAATATGAATATAGTCTAAGCAAATTATCTGTGTAAGTATGGTTAATACATTTCTGATATTTAAACACTTCATGTAAAAGGTAACAAGTAAAAAAGTACAATCAGTATTCCAAAAAGCACTGCTAATATTGCCGTTGATGGACATGGGCAAGCTTCCTCTCCACTTTACAATGGAGATCCTGGCACCCACAGTTGTAGAGTTCAGTATTTGAACTATAAACTCGATGACTATATCTTATATACAAAACTCTTGCCACATTGAACGAGGCATTGATTTCTACCCCAATGGTAGTGTTTTATGTACATAACTTAGCAATGGTGATTATACAGTAGTCACTGACAGGAAGGAATTGTACACCCGCGTGCCGTCCGGTGACTTAGTGCCATGGGTTAGCAGTTCCTGGATTGTCATCCAATTGTCAAATATTTTTTTATTTCTCTTCTTCATCATTTTTTTGTGGCTCAGTTCAATGATATTCATCTCTTTCTTTTCTTCTGCACCTTGCTGTTCCTTTAAGCAATCTAACCTGCTCTGCATCATAAACTCGCGCCTCTTCCTCTGCTCCTTCGCTTTCACTAAATGCTGCTTCCTCTCTTCCTTGCTCCAGTAACGGCCCATCTTCATTTCACTTATGGCATCATCATCAGTGGTCATACCACTTCGCTCCTCCTTAATCTTTATGGCACGTTCTCTCAGCAGCCTGTCCCTCACCGGCCTCTTTGTAATGTAGCGGGTCCCATCGCTTCTGACCTTGACTTTCCACTCCATCCGTGGTTCACTCTGGCTTGAGTTAAAGTCTTTGCACATACTCACCAGACTCATTTGGCTCTGTGCATACTCCACTGCGGATTTCTGTTGGATCAACTGCATGTAGCTCTGATAATGCTGTGCATGGGCAGGAATATGAGCATGCTTATATGGTGAGTGATGGTATGGGGAGACATAGGAACCAGAAGGTTTCTGACTGTGAGTAGGGCTTTTGCTTCCATCACTGGCTTTTCTCTCCTTGCTTTCCAGCTGCTTGCCAAGGTCGGGATCTTTCACAGAGGCATGACATTTACCAGTGCTGGATTCGTGACTTTCTGAGCTAGCAAATAAATTCTTTTGGGAAACATTATATGCCACTGCCCCCTCATTACCTTGACAGTTAATGCCTTCTGCAGTTCTGCGCAGCGAATTGTCAGGGGAGATCTCCAGCGTGAGTGGTGTGCTGCGGCAGCTTTCGCCTGTGTTATAGGCACTCGAGCTATCCTTGTCAGACTTCTCGGGGAGCTCTGTAATGTCTGAGAGCTCGTGCCTGCGAACATCGATGCTTGTGTTATAGTTACGGAACCCGCTGTTATGTAACATCCAGGGCTCCCGGTACTGATCCTTCAGCTGCTGCATTTTATGAGCTCTCACAATATTCAGGCACTCCAGCTCGATATTGCGCAGCTCCTCGTTCAGCATCTCCAGCTCTCTGTCAACACTTTCTTGGTCGCTTTTGCTCATATCCAGAGTGCTGTTGTGGTAATACAGGCTGTAAGGGTTGGCAGACTTCACCTGGCACTTCAGTTCCAGCAGTTCCCGGAATCGCTCGCATTCATCCACAGGGATGCCAAGGAAGTCGACGTCTGTGCAGTCGGCCGAGATAAACGACTCGTTGCTGAACTGCATATCGCCACTTCCCAGGGTGTCATGACTGTACATCAGCTTCTTCTGGCTCCCTAAAGTGTTGGAGGAGGTGGTGTGATCATCCGCATTGTTCTCCTGCTCAGAGCTCTCGTCGTTACGAGTGCTGTCATCTGTGCGCCCCACACCGCTGTCTTTCTCGTGCTGGTTAGATAAAATAGTGGCTGTATCTGTGGTACCTCCATCCTCCTCATGCTTCTTCTAACAGCAAAAATGAAAAGACAGAGAAATTATTGCAAGGACATGAAATATTTCAGGGTGTTTATTTTTCAATCATTTTCTTAATCTTTGTTACACTTTCTGCATGTTTGCTTTTATTTGTGTGGAAAGAATACTATTAAGAACTTTTAGAAATGGTGACCAAATCCACAGCTGGCTGTGGATGTCCTTTTCAGAAGAACCTGAGGTCTGCTTTTCAGCAGTTATATAGCAACAGTGGTAGAGGTCACATTTCCAAAATGTTTCTTTTCCCACTCAGAAGCACAGAAGTATCCAATTTACTGCAGTGCCAAGAGAATATGGCTCTTCAAAACACACAGATGCCACAGAAGATGTAGTTTTAGAAAACTCTAGCCAAAACCAGAAAAACTATTAATGAACTTTTATGATCGTATGAATTGTGGCAGAACGATGAGGGCCTTATCTGTGGCCCTGTATATAAACTTTGCTATGTAAAACCTTCCTCTTTGCCTTACTCCCCATACCTAGACCTTACTTGAGTCATTTGCTTGAGTCCTCTATTTGGATTTTAAGGTTTTGGGAGGCAGTGTGTTTTCAGTATGTGCATGCATATCAGGTAGGGGATTTTATAAGTTAGCTCTCTGACTGCTCTATCTACTGTACACACAGCTTATACTGTCAGTGACCACAGACAGAACGGTGGATTTCCAACTGTGACCATTGCTGTTAGAGGCAAAAATAAGAAAAAGGTAACATTTTAAAACCTTTTGGTCCCCAAGATGAGGTTTGGGGCAGTCATGTAATATCTTGATGTTATAGAAAGCCCTTTTGCCTTGATCGTCATTTGAGACACTAAGTGTATTCAGTCCAGTTTAGTGCTGGAATATGGAGTGCAATGTGAAATTCTGACACCGCTGCACAACAGAGTGGCAGTACCTGCTGGAGCATGCTGGCAGTAAATTGCATTGCCTGGTGGTGCTGTTCCTCTAACATGTCCATGTGCAAGTCATCCAGAAAATCATTTCTGTCATCATCCATCCATCCTTCATCCAGCTATGTGAAAAGGGAGGGAAAAACCAAACCAAATGTTGTCAAAAGAATGAAGACTGACTTAAGTTACATTCCTTCTTTGTGGGAAGTGATTGAGAAATCTCAGGGGATTCCTTCCTGTGACAGTGCTGCCATTTCCTGAGAACGAGCACACATCTCCTGTGCTAAGTGCGGGTACTGACTGTCCTACCTCGCCCCACAGCCACCTTCATCTCCAGCAGCATGGTTTTATCTTCAACAGATATAAAACAAACCCAGCCTTTTCATCCATGGAAATAATTCTAAGAGTTGGGGCTGTTCTGGTTTGTGCACAACTTGATTAGAATGTATAGAAATACTCCTGAGCCCAAAGCCTGAACACACCATGTGTGAGGTGGCATCGAGGGCCAGAGGGAAAAATGCTGGCTAGGGGTCTGTGAGACTTCTTTATTCCCAGCTTCAGTCATCCCCAAGGGGAAGATCAGAAACATCGAAACTGACAAGATAGCCATGAGCCTGACTCTGTGTCTCCAGGTGTATTGGCAAGGGTTGCTCTCTCAGCAGGAGCAGCAGAGACAGATCAAAGAACAGTGCTCATGGCTGTTTGTTCCACATCTTTGTTGTGCTAATTCCTGCTCTACAAAGGGATCTGGTTCAACCTTTTATTACAGCTAAGGATGCTTCTTGACAGCATTTAAATGCATTAAGAGATGGTGTATAAAGGGCTAAATAACAGGTGTTTTAATGAATGGATAATCAATAGCTATAGGAATTAAGAGTTCAGTATGTTCTTCAAAGCCACGGCTTGAAACCATCCATAAAACATCCACTGATGTTTGTAATAGCATTGCAGGATATATAAATCACCAAACACCTTATAAATTGAACTTGAAAATACAGATGTAAGTACCATAACTGCTGAATTTTTTTGTAGTTCCTATAGTATCTGAAGTTCTGGTCTTGCAACAAGCAAGGAGATATTCTTGCTCTCTTCACTGGTGAGAAGTGCCACTGCTTCTTCTCGGTTCTGTACCTCTATGCCATTGATCTTTAAATAAAAGAGTAACACAATTAAATCTTCTCATAAGGATACTTAAATGCTGCTGTGATGGTTCTACAGAGTGGCATGGCTGGACAGAGCCCAGTGCTGTGTGGGCCAGGCACACACTATGTTCACCTCTCAGCATGTAAGTGTTGGATAAGTGTGTTGGTTTGGACATGAGAAGCTGTTCCACACCTCTGCATGCGATGTGCAGAGCTTTGTTACAAGGAGAGAAACTGGAGAAGCACAGTTAGGCAGGAGCAGAATCGTAACAGCAGGTCTGGTGGGTGAGAAGGAACAGGAGCATCCTAGTGTGGGACCGGTGAGGTTGAGGTTGTGCATGCTGCTGCCAGAGACTGGATGGCATGTGGACCTCTACTCATGTTAGTGTCTGTGCAGACTTCTGACAAAGCCCCTGTGGTGTAGGATTGTTGCACTTGGAAGACAGCTCATGCCTGCATACAGAACTGGGCATTCTGCCTCCTGAGCAAATACTAACATCTCTGTTACTGCTGACCAGGACTATCAAAGTCTGACTGGGATATGGCAGAGGAAAGGGAAATACCCTCATAAAATTAAAAGGAAGTACATGAATACCAGTCAGAAGGGAATAATTTGTAGAAATTATGCTGAAATAATGACATTGCAGCAGGTTACAGTGTGTTAGCAGATTCCAACCGTTTAGACATTTACCTGAATAATGCGATCCCCTTCTCGGAGTCGACCATCTTTTGCAGCAATACTGTTGGGATCAATCTACAAAATAAAGAGAGCTGTGAGTGCTTTGGAGGTTTGAGAACACAGTATTTACTTCTGGTTGTAAACCCAGTATTGGTAATATAACTGATACTGTAAGCTAGCGTGTCTGTTGCTGCTGCTATATCTATAGTGTTATGTCCCACTTAGTGATTATAGGACTTACTCTTGCTTGTGTCAGACAAAGTGAAATTCCAGTTAAAATGATGAAGTCAAACCCATTTCTTCCTGATATGTGTCTTCGGAGAATGTAGGTTTATCGTGTTTTCATGATCCTGAGTTACCTCACAATTTAACTTTTTGCTTTACACCACAGTGCTCTGATTAGAACCACTTTTTGCATACAGAACAGGAAGGATTATACCTTAAGTGATGCATTTTAATGGCAGATTTTAGATTCAGTTATGTGTTTCTTTCCCCAAACTGCTGTTACTAACCTGAAATAGATCTGCATGCTAAAAAGATTATGCATAAAATGCTACTTATTGCATGAAAGAGAGCAGAAAGAGACAAAAGGGCCCCAAATCTTTGCAAATAGAAATGCAGGGGTGGTGATTTTCTTCTTTATTTTATGTTATTTCTGGGATATAGAAAATTAAAGGGGAAATATATATGTTTTCAAAATATTTTGAAAACATCATCTGAAACTGAATGCTGAGACTGTGTTAAGGGAAAAATGAACAACTAAATGCTAACAGAATGAAGTCTGGCTCAGTGGATGCAGGATTTCACTCCGTTTGGAGGAAAGGAAAAATAATTAGATTTCTTCCAATTACTGCATTCTGACTGCTTTTCACACGTTACAAACAGAGGATGAATGTCTTAAATGTCCAACACTGCAATTTTAAAGACAGATTGTATCTTATGGAAATCAGCTCCGTCTTACCTCACTCACATAAATACCCATGTCATCTTCATCATCCGTTCTGTAACACACAGTAAGGCCAAGCTTGTCCTGGCTGTTCACTCGATGTAAATCTACTTCCTGGGGTTTAAAAAAAAAGAAAGAAAAAAGGAAAGCATACCCAGTGTCAGTGAGACACTGGTGACTGATGGAAGCGATTTTTCAAATACAATGAATATATTTTGCTTAAGTGATATAGTGGATCTCTTTTCATTTCACTTGTAGACGAGGTTAACTTACTGAGCAAAACGTGATTATATGCAGACAGTCAATACCTGCGGCATTTTTGACCCTTCAATCAATATGAAGTCATTTTGAAAACAGACCCTTTATTGATCTTAAAGAAGAAAAATTACCTATATTTCATGTAGTGGTAAGACTTCAAACACTAAAATACTTATAAAGTATGATTTCAATATTTGCTACAGCTGATATATATTTCTTTATAAGCAGGGAAATTTTCTGGCTTTTTAGAGAAATACATAATACTTTATTACTTGAACTTGTCTAATCTTTATGAAATGATGTAATAAATTTCTTAGAAGTGTGACTGAAGATCAATACATTGTCAGCAAAGCATTTGGTATTGGTAATAGAAATATAATAAGCACTTTAATCTCTTGCAAGGGTTTGGTTTCAGCAGATCATGGTTTATTATCCTAGCACTCTTTGGTGGTCTTGTTAAATCTTGGAGACATTTAAGTGTTCTTAAAACTATGTGCTTCCTCTGCTTTTTTTGCCATGAGGATTTCATGTGAGTTGATTTTTCCTATATTTGCTGCTGCTCTGTGACACTGTGTTGTAAAATCCACGTATGGATTGATGCCCACAAGCTGCAGGATGCTCCTGCCTAGTGCACAGTCAGTGTGACCATCCACCTTTCAGCTGTACCGTCTTGCTACTTAGGGACAGCCAGGAGCCTAAGGACCTTGGGGAGCCTAGTATGCATAACAAGCTTGTTGCCACTACTGTGTCAGTCCTGAGGATATTGCCACAGGGAGAGAAGATGTTTCTTCATAGGTAGAGGTGTAATAGCAACTGTAGTTGTGTTTATTACTTCCCTTATGTCGTGATTTAAACTCAGTCAGCCATGCAGTCTCTCTCTCACTCCCCCCTTCCCTCCTCCCCACTCCTGGAGGGATGGGGAGGAGAACTGAAAGAATGAAACTCCCATGGGTTGAGATAAGAACAGTTCAGTAACTAAGGTATAACACAAACCACTGCTGCTGCCACCAATAATAATAATGATAAGGGAAATAACAAGGGAAGAGA
>JBCJKH010049767.1:0-17367 GCA_039877255.1 Loriculus beryllinus | reverse complement strand
GCTGCTTCATCCAACTGTGTCCGGCCAACACCTGCCCAGCCCCATTCTCACCACTGCCACTGCTCCTGCTCCACTGCTGGGGGACACTGGCTGTTCCAGGCAGCGCTGGTGCTGATGGGCACACACGAGAGCACAAACAGGAACTCAGCCACCTGCTCATGAGCCAGAGGGCTGAGGATGCTGCTGGTGCTCCTGGAGGCAGTGGCCAAAGCTTTCATGTGGGGCCTTGGTACTGCAGGACCTCCTGTGCAAGATTCCCTCCAGGTTCCTCTATGACCAGCTGTACAGGGAGTGAATGGGAGCCATGGAGAAGACCGGCAGGCAGGAGAGGCTGGCAGCACTCAGACAGTAAGTGTGGCAGCAGCCAGCAGGGACTGGCACAGGCTAGGACTCAGCTGCAAAGCAATGGCCTGCCTGAAATAGCCATGGCTTCTGCAAGCCATCTCCTGCTGCTGTGGGGTTTATGTCTGGGGGCAGGGGGCACAGAAAAGCGCTTCTCTCTGGGGATCAATTCCCTCAGGCACTGGAGTTGCTCCAACAAGGGCCTCTTTGAGAAGGGCAGGGAGGGAGGGAAGTGGCTGTATCTCAGTAAAGGCAGTCCCTCTGCTGTAGAGCAGGCGGTGGCCTTGGGTGGGGTCATCCTGGGAGACCTCTGTTGTCAACACTGACTTCATTAACGCTGTGCTGCTGTTCCCTCAGGATGACCAGCAAGTTACCGGATGCCAATCTGCTCCTGCTGTGGCACTTGCTGTCCCTTCTCCATAACATCAGCAGGAACGTGGACATGACCAAGATGACGGCTGGTAACCTGGCCATTTCTTTGTCACCGAACCTGCTCAGCTCCCCCAGGAGCTGCCCCTGGATGTCCTGGCTCTGGAGACAGGGAATTTACGCTGCGTTCACCATGCGGCTACAGCCTCCCCAGCCCGCCCCAGCTCTGCTGCTCAGAGGGTCCTGGCTGCCTCCTCCCGTCAGCAAAGCCATGGGGCAGCAGTGGGGAAGAGCAGCCCCACGGCTGCACCTTCCTGCACAGAAGCCTGGGTCAGGCTGGGAAAGGCTGTTTGAGCCTGTACCAGGCACCTCGGTGAAACCAGTGGTTTGCTGTGTGCAGGTGACGCAGCTCCTGGAGTTCCTCATTGACCAGCAGGAGGAATTCTTTGGGGGGGAGGTGGCTGGGCTGGCCAGGGCATCAGATGAGGAGCCACCAGCACCGCAGACGGCACCAGAAACAGCAGAGGTTTGTGAAGTGCACGAGCAATGTGACAACAAAAGCCTCCCCCCTCAGAAGGTGGGGCTGCTGCCGCCGCAGGGACAAGCACGGTCATCCACCAGCCTGCAGCTGCCAAAGTGCAGAGCAAGGCTGATGCAGGTTGGCCATCCCGCTTTGTGAGGTGATCCCACCACAGCTGGCTCAGCTGAGCTGAGCAAACCCATCCAAGGGATGTGCCTTTTAGAGCCAGGGTAGCAACTGTGCAAGGGAGGTCCTTGCCCCCTGCTAACTTACACATTGCCATTTGCAGGTGCCTCCTGTCCCTCCCAAGAGTGAACACCTCAAGAGCTCTTCCAGGGAGAGAAGGTAAAACTACCTAGCTTTGCTGGGTTCAAGGGAGTCAGGTGTCACCTGTCTAACTATACTATTGAATGGAAAGGTTGCTAGGCTCTTCACGGGACACTAGGAAGCTGTCGTGGTTTATCCCCAGCCAGTAACCCAGAACCATGCAGCCGTTTGCTCACTCCCCCAAGTTTGTCCTCCCCCTGCTCCCAGAGGAACAGGGAGGAGAATTGAAAGAATATATCTCCCACAGGTTGAGATAAGAACAGTCCAGTAACTAAGGTATAACACAAACCACTGCTGCTACCACCAATAGTAATAATAATAAGGGAAATAACAAGGGAAGAGAATACAACTGCTCACCACTGACCGACCGATACCCAGCCCGACTGAGCAGTGATCTAACCTTTCTGGGTAACTGCCCCCAGTTCTACATCCTGAGCATGAGGTGCTGTGGTATGGAATACCAACTTTGGTCAGTTTGGGTCAGGTGTCCTGTCTCTGCTTCCTCCCGGCTTCCCCTCCTCCCTGGCAGAGCATGAGGCTCACAAAGTCCTTGGTCAGACTAAACATTACTGAGCAGCAACTAAAACCATTGGTGTTATCAGTGCTGTTCCCAGGCTGAAAGTCAAAACCACAACACTGCACCAGCTACTGAGAAGGAGGAAAATGACTGCTACTGCTGAACCCAGGACACCTTAGAAGAGTGCTTGGCAGTGAACAAGGCTCTGAAAGGTTCCACCCCTGTGCAGCTAACACCAGGCAGGATGGAGGAGGCAACTGTGGAGTTTGAGCCCATTACTGAGAAGGGAAAGACTGGAACCAGGCAAAGATCCCTGTGTGGGATCCAAGGGGTGCCCCAGCCCGAGGGTTGACCCTGAACCTCATGTCTGTGCATGGCCCTGTCCCTTCCAGTGAAAAAATTCTGATAACACGACTCATTATTTCTGAATGTGTCTCTGTTTTGACCTGCGCTGTGCCATTTGTAAGGGGCAAGACAATAAAACAAGCTGATATGAATAATTTATTGGCATGTCTAGATGACAGCTGCCAAGATCAGCAATCTCATGTTATTTACTTGTCAACATGTGCAATTTCTTTTTTCTTTTTTTTTCTTTTCCCAAAAACTGTGGCTGTAAATGTCAGTGACATTTCAGATGGTATTTAAATGGTTTCAATCAATGGTGTCTGTGGTGAACTGCTGCTCTTTTTCTCCCTCTTTTGTTACTTGAGGGTTTGAACACAATGCTTTGGTATTGGGCTTTTTTCAGACTTCTAAAGCTTTGGGGGCTTTTTAGAGAGGAGATGGAAATTCTTCAGAGGAAAAGATGAGACAAAGTGGATTCTATTGTGATCTCATTTGATCCTTGGGAACGCCACTGCAGCCAATATGTTCATTCCGCATTTAACCAGGGTGTGAAATGGGAATGAGGTGGGAATTCATGAATTGGGCCTAATTCAGGCCTAGGATGATTCCCATATTTGACGCATACTTTAACAAAAAGATTTCATATCTTTAGGAAAGTTTTCTAAAGTTTACTGCTTTCACAATATGACAATGAAATAGTGACAAGAAACTACTGCCGTAGCTCATTCTACTGTTTGTCACACTGGTAGTGAAAATGCGTATGTATATATAATGTTAAAAAAAACCCATAAAACCAAACAATAAAGCATGGTGACTTTGGTCACTATTTAAATAGGTCTGTCAGTATTTAAATAGGTCCTATGTAACCATAAACGCTTGCCAGCACCTTTTGGAGCAGAAGGAATGGAGGGAGTAAGCTATCAGTTTCATTCTTACCTGCCACATGTTTTGAGTAACAATAGGTGTTTTTCCAACAGTGTACAAATATAAAGGGTATTACTGAAATAATTAAAAAGTACCTATGGGTTTGTATGTAAAAAGCACCATCCAAGACATCATCTGTGCTATACTGGAAAGTAATAAATCATCTGATAAGCAAAATATGTACTTTAAAAGGAAAACAAATATATATTGTTTAAACCCAACTTGCAAATAAAGCAGCAAAAAGCTAAAGCAAACAAAAAAAATTAGAGCAGGTGTTTAGAACCTGAATTTTCATAAGTAGTTGACAGACCTACCCTTGGGTACAATCCCTCTAGTCCTTTGTCAGAACAGAATAAGTGGGTTTGATGCTACCCAAACATGATAATTTTGGGAACTTCAAGATAGAAACAGCTGCTTTCTGTGGGTCTTTGCGTCAGTGAAGTTTAATATAATCATAAAGGTTTGAAATGTTTGAGAGATAAAAGTGTGCAATTCCAGTTGGAGTTGAAGAATCAACACCAGCGTCTTCAAAGCAAAGGTTATTTTCCATATTCAGTCAAGTCTGTATAATGTACAGATACATGAAAGGAGGGAAATAGAAAACTGGCAGCTACAAGTACAAGGTGTTAGAGTTGGTTGTGTAACTGTACCAGGAATTAACATGGGTCTACAGAACTTTGTAGGTGCAGTTTTGCAGTGCCAGAAGACTTGCTGTTTCTTACTCCTGTGTCATAGTGCTGAGCATTTGGGCAGCCCAGAGGCCTGATCCTGCAGTGGTCCTGCTGCAGAGAGCAGCCGCTGCTTGCACAGAGACCCCACCAGGCCCTGCTCTTTCAGATCGGCTGGTGCACTGCACAGTCACCAGCTGAAAGCGTATTTACTGCTCAATTGAGGCTCTTTATAAAATAATATGAAACCTATCAGCCACCTACACTGCAGAAGGGAGACACTGAAGTTATTCAACATCTGGTCTAGATGTGCAGAAATTAATTAGCAGACAACAGTCATATCCACAAAGTGTGATAATGCTGGGGCTACATTAATACAATAAATGTAAAAATTTCATATAGGATGTAACTTTTAAACACACAAATAATGAAAATCAGCTTCTGTAAAAGGTAAAAAAGTGACATTTTGAGATACGTTCAAAAGAAATATTTGTATGCTGTTACACAATAGAGTCTGCACAAGAGAACTGCCTGAAAGATTACTGGCTCTTTATCAAATGTGGAGCCAAGGAGGGCTCAAAGAGCTAGCTGCTGAAATCCATATGGCATTTCTAGCAAGACAAGAAGAAATGAACATGATCTATGACATTATACCTGTAACCGCTCATAATAATGAATTATGAGTAAGTGATAATGGTAAATTAACCTCTCTAAGCTCAGAAGATCCTTCATTTGCAAGAGATTATTGAATTATTGTACTGCTGATTTAAATTTATGTCCTGCCTGCTAAGTTTTAAAAATCTAAGTCCTTTCTGTAATAAGACAGAAATGAGGAGTGGAACTCTGAAATGAGAGGACAACAATGGGTAGAGTAAGCTCAAACATTCACAAAGCATTATCCAAAGCCTGCATAATAAGTGCTCTGTCCTTTTGTCTCTCTCTCTAAAAAGTGCTGTTGTGTGTCCTGAAACTCCTGACCAGCGGAGTGCAATTTTTTGCTCTTCCATTAAGAAGTTTCACCCAGAAAAGCATGTCAGGGAAATAACTATGGACACAGAACTATTTCCTTTTATAATGCATGAGGCCTTCTCACTCATTTTGACAACTGACCTTGATTTAGCAGAAGGAAAAATCTTGTTCTTCTGTCTTGAAGATAAAGTGATCTTTACATGTCTTTTCCCATAAATGTGGTTTCAATGTAGGTAAAAGCCAAAATCCGACCTCTCCACTTTTCAGAAAAGAAAATTTCATAAAATAGGTTTTCTTTCAAACATTCTTCACACTTGAGAAGAAGTAAAAATCTGCCTGGAGGTTATTGTGCCAGCCCAACACTGTGATGGTAGTTCTGTGATGGACCACAGAGACTGGTATTAAGTCATCAGTGGTGCCAGGGAAAGCTGGATAAAACTGTTTCTCACCCAGGTGAAAAGAGTTTTAGGATGCCTAAGTAAGGTAACTTGAAGGATGCCCAGGCTCTTTGCCAAGCAGATGGCCAACGGTCCATGATTAAAACCTTTCTCATGCAGTAAAGAGGTATAAAGGCCAGTTTGAAGTCCTTCAGAGAGCTAGGAAAGAACAACCTTTCAGTATTAGCTTGTCAGCAAGTTGGAATGTTTTACCATTGTTGGATTTGTTCCAAACCGAGAACATACAAATACTTTCTCAGAAAGCACAGTTATGAGGTTGAAGGAAGGTACTGCTTTTTAATTCTTTGCAAATTCAATCACTGCCTTAGCAGGCTGAAGTCCTTTGTATTCAGAGACATTAATGCCTTGAGAAGCTCCTGATCACTGCAACTCCCTGCAGAGCAAGAGTTTTCATTGTAAAGAAATACATTCACATAAAATATGCTTTCAAACGCTTTACAGCCAAGATGGAATAAAAATTGCAGAGTGTGTGACGGAGCTTACTGATTCTCATGTGTCTTGCAAATAGATGGGAGAAGTAAAAGCAAGCTTTCAACCAAAGTACTGAAGTACACAGTAAAGGGCAGAGCTTGAAACCCTGGTACTCAGCTTTATTTATGGTTTCCTGAAAGCAGTGAAGTATTCATTGCAAATTCTGAAGCCCAGATTTTCGTGCTCAATGTGTTCATTTCTTGCTGATCAGATGTTACAGTTTCGTGCTTGGAACACTGAGCTATGTGCTGTGAGGGCAAAAAGCTATTTGCATGTATCTGTTGTACTTCACTCTTCTGATGTGAAGGTTTCACTTCTGCCCAAGATCGAGTGAGAGTATCAGAAGGAAGGTTTCTTAGCAGTTAGCAAACATTTCATGTAGTTTTCAGCCCCAAGCTTTACTTAGTCTCAACTAGCCATCCAGCTGAGTTCAGTTCTTACAAAGAACACAAGACCTAAGTGCAAGCTGCATATAAGAAGGGGTAAAGACAGAAAGTCAAATGGGAGAGAACAAGCTTCCCTTTTGATGTGGAATGTTCTCCCTTGTAATGTGAGAAAGTGAACACAGTGAGAAAGGCCTCACTTGGGCTGTGTGTCTGACAGCTGGACCGACTTGTTTGAATAAACATATTAAGGCATAATGCTGCCGAGGAATCCTGGAGTGACATTATTCTTCCTTTATGAGCCTGAAATGACTTCTGGCTGGGCCTCTGTGAAGAACAAATATACTTTTAATTTCTAATAAAATAGTAGTTGAGGATTTAGTCCCTCTTTCCTTGTGGCATGAAAACTTCAGAAGAAAAGAAATGATCTTTATTTATTTTTGTAGTAGGGAATACATGGCAGTTACCTCTGAGTCATCCATTTTAAGACAAAAGTTGAGAGGTAAAACTCAGAACACAATTTTGGCATCTTGGCAATACTGACAGCCTAAATTCTTTCCTATGGATATTTACATTAGAAGCTTGTTGTGAACTTGGGTATTTCACTGGTTTTGCCTTGTTTACTTGTTACAAATCACTAGCCAGTCAGTTATAGGCCATAAAAGTTTAGATGAGGAGCTTCTGATTGAAATTCAAAGCACACTTTATGGACACAGGATGCCAGAAGGCTGACTTGATGGCTTTCTTACTTTAGACATTCCTGCTGCAGTCAATGAAACAGTGGCTTTGTGGTCTTTTAAAACATATCTATCAAAAGGCAAACAAAAAAGCAACTAGCCAGTTGAGTCCCTGTTAGCACTTTGACCTTCCCATTGATCACAGTTTCTACAATTTGAACAAGAATCTTTAGTGGTTTTTAAGAAACACTATTAGGCTACAGGGACTTTTCTAATGTTCATCTCCCTGTGTTACTGAGCTGATCACCTCTTGCCATGAAGTACTATATCAATGTCAAAATTATTAATGTTGTGGTTTAAGGCATATTAACGTCTGGCTACTGAAGTGTATGTGTTTAAACTGTTTCCAGCTCAACTGGTTGACGTTCTAATGGAAGCAATATAATTTCTCTTCAATATTAGATTTCCTAAAAGATGGTTTTTGAAAAGACACTGGCAGAAAATACTGATTTGTCCTACATTTTCCCTTAAGACTGAAATCTATATTGTATTTGTTTTTCTTTAAGGAAAAAAAATGGCACTTGTTTGAAAAGCAAGGCCTTGAAGTCTGTTAAACAGCATTTGTTTTACTGGCACTTTGATTTTATCCTGCCTTTGATTCGTGTTTGTATACCAAGATGAATTGCTACCAGATCTGCAGCATTTGAAAACAGCTTGCAAATTTTTTATGGGGTTTTAGTCCTTGATCCCACAAATGCTTTTCTAGAAGGGAACAACTTTGTGCTTGTAGAACATCTGAACTCTGCTCCCACTGAAGCTGATTTAAACAGAGCTACAGACAGGTCAGTATCGCTTGCTTTGACAAATAGGCATTAGCAGGGCCAGGATCTAAGAAATCAGAAGTGCAAGCAAGCTAAGAGTAAACTATTCACTTACTGATTATCTTGAATGGATTAGCTGGGTCAGACATTGCTGGCAGTATTTGAAGTATTGAGATACTTTACTGCTATTTATTACAAACAATTTAAAACACTTCAGTGGGTCAGTACATCTTAAGTATCTTGCAGAACTAAGGCCCACAATTTATATGCTGTGCTCTGAATGGTTGGGAGCAGCTTATTAAAGTTAAGTATGGGAAAGCTGAAGATGAACTTCTGATGGGATATACAAGTACTAAAATCCCAAGTGATGTTTAAAGATTTGGCAGAGAAATGGACTTGCATACCTTTGTGACTGGTTCAACTTTTATTATCTATAATTTTCATTACTTAGAAGTTACATATGTATACATATGAAAAGGGAGGAACAGCAGAGTATAGTGGCAAATCTATTCTGGTCTTGTCTTGTAAACTTACAATACTTCTAAATTATATGATCAAGAACATCTGTTTCTCAGCTGGGGAATATTTTAAGGGAAATTCACATTTTTACTGTGACTATGGAACAGTGCCTGCCACTCACAAACTTGGGAAGTCTAAACCAGTGCAGTTATACAGAAATTAATGAATGGAATCAATGACTTCATTATTTATGTTAATTTGTTAGCTGAAGTTCTAGCTCATCAGTCCACGGTGCATAGTTAAATACACTGCAAAAGGTATCAATAAGGTTTGCAAACTGCAACGTAACCTGCTTTGAGATGTCTTTTTGCTTTATATACAAATAAAAACCGTGACAAATGCATGTAAGCTGTCAGTAAATGAAATCGTTACTAAAGACCAAGTACCTCTAATTCCAACTCATCTCGGTCCATTTCTTGATGAATTCCTCCCATGTAGTCATTTGGGTCATAATATTCATGCACTGATGGATGGCTGGGAAAAAAAAGGGTGTGTTTAAGAACAGCACTCAGGACTCACTATGACAGCACTCAGCATTCAGTACTAACTAGAGTTAGCACATTAATCCATTCTGAGCTTGGAGCAAGTCATTGTGAACATGATGGACTAACAACCACACCAAGAAGTTGCCCATGGTTAATGAATACATTGTACCACTTACACCAATAAATGTATTAAACAAAAATGGCATGTATTGTAAGACAAATCGAAAGCGTTTGGCACCTGTTGATGAATGAGAGACTTGTAGAAAGCTTTAAAATTTATCAGTGGGTTTTCTCCAAATGTAAAGCTGACCTGGGGAAAAAATACACAGCAGCCAAGTAGGGTCAGGGGTACCAAGCGATTGCTGAGAGGGCAGGTATTTGCCAGGGTTCAAGATGAGAGGGAATGCTAGATTATTTACTTGTGAGCTCAGGTTATTTGCAGACATGAAAGTAAAACCATTCCTGGCTGGCTGCTTGGCATTTCTACTTTGCCTTAAAGACAGAAAACTTTATCCAACTGCTAAGTATTATAAAAATAATTTACCATCCAACTGTTTGGATCAACAGCATTTTGTTGATTGGTTTGAATGCAACAAGCTGTGCCTAATGAGTTAAATACTATTTAAATATGCATCACTCTTCATACTGCCATTCACTACTGGCATGCTGCTTTTCACAACTTGAGCTCTCCAACTCTTTGCTATCTATACTTTGAAGACTGTAAGCAGTAACACTCTTGTGATCACTCTTTTCTATGCTGGAATTATTTTCTGCAATGAAAGTAAGCTCCCTTTAATTCCCCGTTAACTAGAAACATGTTTCTTTATAAGTGCGAGGCTATTTACGTAACAGCATCTGCTAACTGGCTGAGATACCCATCTTGTTATATGCAGGCTAGATAAATGTGAATGGGATTTGGAGAAGTTACAGGACACATTAGGAAAAAACAACTCTGTTTGCTTGCACATGCTGGGTGACAGCACACTCAAACAGCTAATGGACTGCCCTTGTGTGCAGGGAGAGCCGTGAGGCAGGCTGGGTGCTTGAGACCAAGTTCAACAGCTCAAAGTAAGGCCATTGATGATACCAGCAGTTGCAACAATTAAGGGGCAATGTGAAGTTTCTTGATAGGACTTATCAATATCAATAGCACTGGTATTACACAGGCATGTGGCAACCTAAATGCTTCATCACGAATTAATCTTTGCTGTTTTCCTAATGTATTGGTTTTACAGTTGGAAAGTTGCAGGCACTGAAAGCCTCTCTTGTTTGGGGGTATGCAGGGTAGGCGATCTTAGTATAGGTGTGTCCTCTCCACAGTGTGCTAAGCTCTGCTGCTTGTTCACAATGACCAAGCTCAAAGCTACAGCCTTTTGTCAAACATTTCCACTGAAACATGCAGCTGCACTTGAATTTTCAACGGGCTGGGAATAGGTGGCCATGCAGTAATATCCGATGGAACCGTCTTTCAAATAATCAGCATTACTGAGAGTCGTGAAAGGAACAGACATTGTACACAGAAGCCCAGTTCCTGGCTGAACGTGTGAATGTTAACATGCTATGAAAGTCACTTAGGAGCAGTACAGCATCAGTGCCTGTTGGTAGTCAAAGCCTATTTCCTAGGAGTGCCGACTGGGATTTCTGGAGGGGTGTGCTGGGATGTGTTTGTGTGCTGATCCAAGTTCAGGGCTTGTGCTGCCTGCAGCCTCCCTTTCCAGAGCAGTGCTGTGCAGCTAGGACACATGCACACTGCTGCTGCCTCTCACCAATGTACAGGATCATCTCAAAACCAGGTACTGCTGTGGATTGACCAGATCAGGGTCTCTCATATACAGCAACCGAGATGTTCAAAGTCCTTTCTATTCCTTTTTTCCCTGTGGAGATGCGTGGCAAGATGACAGGCAATTTGCATGGGTTCCTTGGGGAGCTGTTTTCCTCTTGAACAGCATGTGAGGGCGTGGGGTGTGTGTGCCAGCAGATAATTGTCATTTTTATTTGTAAGCACAAAAGCATCAAACTACCATTAACAATAATTAAAATTTGATTCTAAAACATCCATGACAGCACTGGTAAGTAATTTTAGTCCTAGAAAATAACTTATTTGAGTAACATCGCTGCAGGGCTGTAATAAAGTAATTAATACACTGGAACAGAATGTAGCAGCTCTTAGCATTACACAATTTATGGCAGCCATAAAAAATAAAGTTAAAACATAAGCAACCCAAAGAGGCAGTGAGAGGAATTATAAGAAGCAATAACTTTATCCATCAAATGCCAGCAAAAAATAAGCTTTATGAGGCCATGTTGTGACTTAGTGGCATTACTCATGTGAGTAATGGCTTGCTAATGTGTAGGAAAAATGAAAATGTTTTGAGTTATGGCTCAATGGTGTATGAATTCTGGCTGTGCATTCACCAGCAAGTAAAGGTGAGTTGATGAACTGCTTCTAAATGTCACATGAAGGAATGCAAGGATTTTCAGGGGCTTCACAAACTGGTACTTACTCTTCAGGTAGGAGGTATGGGTCTAGCACAGAGACGGGTGGTGTAGGTGAGCCCATCTTGCTTAGAGCCATGATGTGTTCGAAAGTGATGTCTGTCTGTGTGCCCACATCTACGAGCTGACAGTCGTGAGAAGGAGTGAAGCCCTTGGTGCGTGGAGTTCTTCTGAGGACCTGCACCACAATGGGCTCCTTTGCCGTCTTGAATGCTTCCACTGCCTGCTCATGTGTTGCTTTAGATAAATCCTTCCCATTGACCTGCAGGAAGAAAGCAAGCAAAGCAATGAGAGAAACAGGCAGAAAGTAAAGGATGTCTTTGTTGGTTTTGGCTGCTAATGCAAAAGTCTCAGCTTTTATCTAAAGGTATATACAGCAAGAACTAGGAGCTACTGATGTGTTGTTATGCATCTCTCATTTCCCCCTTTCATTATGTAACTTTATGGATCTTGTGCTCTGCTTTTAATTTTGATAGTTTTATTTTACTGGACTCACTCTGAGCTATAGTATAAAACAGCATCCCATTTGTTTCTTGGAGATTAGAAAACCCACATCCCTTGTTTAAACAGAACAGTTATTGACTCTCTTATAATTTTTCTAGATTTTGTTTGTTTTTTAATCTTTTAACCTTTTGTGCTGAACTCCTGGGACATGACCTGAAATTGAAAAACTATGTATTTGTGTCTGATAAACAACATTTCAGATGAAGCACCATGGTGGTACCCAGTCACTGCAAGAAAAATCTGCATCTTTGGGATGGGCATGGACATCAGCTGGGGGACCGAAGGGAAATAATAAGGAAAAATCAGTCATGGGCTTTTTGGCTTTTAACTGATTTTTTGTCTGTGTAGCTTAGGCACTTCCCATCCCCAGATCTCACCGCCATCATGTCCTGGCTTAATGAATTCTTATACATTGCAGATCATCTTTGCTAAACATGACTGAGACCCCACTGAGACCTGCCAATACTTGACATGGAAGGTGGGGGTCTAAGAGAATTTGAACACAGATCCCTCCTGTCTCAAAGTAGTGAAGCTTCTGTTCATAGCAGCACAAGTGAAATGAGGCATTAAATTCTATACACAGTTTTCAGTCTTTGGCAAGCAGAGGTGTCCTTCCTGATCCAGAGAGAGGTGTTGAGCACTTCCAGCCAACTGTGGCTTTGTATTTCACTCATGCTCAGCTTCCTTCCGCACATGGTTTCTAATGATCTTTTCTGTAAGTATTAAAGTGTACTCAAGGGCTGTGAAGGAGAAGAGGTCACATTGGTCAGTTTTTATAAAGCTGCAGAACACCAACTCCCATTTTGAGTTTTGGTTTGTGAGAGGTTTTAACGTTTCTGTGTGTCTCCAACTGTACGGACTGTAATTTTATAGCAGCTAAACACAATGAACAGTTTGGAACAAACTGAAAACAGACAACTGTAGTGAAAAGACTGTGTGCCCGCTTCCTGCTGCTTCCAGATCAACATGGAGATCTCTCTTGAAATCTGGCCTGTTTATTGTTAAGATATCCACAAAACCAAATGCTCCATGGGCTCATATGCAAAAACTGTCACAGAAATAGTGGGAACCACTGGTAACTCCCATAAGTTTTTATACTCTTTAAACATGCAAACTGCTGGCATTTTAATACAGATGAAAAGAAGCTGTCCAGAGCAATTTATCTGTGAAAGCTGTATAGTGAAGCTACAATCTCAAAGCATCCTACTATCATATAATTGTTACCATGTTCTTTGGACTGGGGCAAGCACTGGCTGACATGCAGAGATAAACTGCCACTATAGATTAAAAGATGCTGCTCGCAGTGACAGCAAGGACCCCTGTCACAGAAGTCCTTCAAGGAGCATGCTTTATATATAGATTTTCTTTGTGAATGATGTCTTGCATTGTACTCCTTGCAGTCAAACAGCTACTCACCTGATAAATTGCATTACAGTTATCTGTTATCAGAGGTGTGGGTTGCACAGTGGAAACTTGCTGTCTGCATGGAAGAGTATCATTTTCTTTCCCAGGCATAAAGATAATGAATTGCCTTGACTGAACATAGATGCAGTAGTGTCCAGCCTCACGTATTAGTGGTAGCTGCTACTTTGTCATTTAATCAGTTTTATCCATGTCTGAAATGTACACTAATGTGGCAACTCTGCCACATCACCTTCTTGAATATGACTGAATCTCTAAAATGTATGCCCAGATTCTGCTATCTTTACTTGTATCAGGTCACACTTAGTTCACACTGTGCTATGCCATGTTTAGTTCCATTAAAGTAAGTTGGGCAACTGAAGGAGTAACATTACTCAGCCTAGTAACTGAATTTAGCCCATAACATATTGCCTACAGCAAAATGCTGCGCGATAATGAAGGTTAACTTGAGTGCAGAATAGATTGAAAAGGCTAAATTCCTGCTGAATTACCTTGTGCACATAACACTTTTTATGCTGTCATCTCTGGTTTATCTTAGAGACGTGATGACACCAGGTTTTTTGTTAAGCGGGCTGAGAATGGAAGGTGTTAGCATTAGATTTACATTACAGAAACACTTGCACTGAACACAGTTCCTCACAGTAATGCGTGTAAAGTTTGGCCTGGTCAAATTAAATATCATTAACTCGCCCAATTGAGCAGATTACTTTAAAACAATTTGTACAGCTGTAAAATTAAGTTCAGTGTAATGTTTTCTTTGGAAAAAAGAAATGCTCATTATGGTTCCAGTTTTATTATTTGCTGCAAATTAAATGTTGCACATTTTACTGTGTGCATCCTAATGGGTTTTTTTGTTTTTTTGTACAACTAAATCCAGCAAGCAATCAAAATCATAGAATCTAAATTGCATCCAGTGTAGTGTTCTTCAGAAATGTGCTCTTGAATAGAATAACTCTTGAACAGGAAACTTTTCACATGAGCTGCTTTCTACATCTTTATGCTAAAACCCGGTAAAATCATGCAAAGAATATAGCTTCCTGGTATTTTCCCTAATATTGTGAGGAACTTGGATTACAGACATTTTGGTACAGGCCTGCATTTTAGTTCAGGTTACTTAGGACATTTTGTTTTTGCAAATCCATAGACTGGCATCCTCTGTGCTTTTGTACGCAACTGCTATATAAATAATTGTAACTTCAAAGTCAGGCTGATATCATGCAGGGAACAGGCGGCAGTCTGAATGTATCATAAGTTGTTAACTACAGGAGTTATTTCTAAGTAGTATTCTGACTGCTTTCTACAAGCTGATAATGCAGTGGAAAAGAGGAGTGCTGCACAGCCAGGTAGAAGGACCTGAGACCGTATTTTAGACTTAGGGATGAAAACCAGCTAAGTGTTAATCTAATACCTCTCCTCCTGCAAAGGAAACCTTGTGTAGAAAAGGTTTGTGACTTTCTGGTGATACTCAGCATTTTATAGGCCTTCCTACTGCATCCCTGAGTGCCCTCTCTGCCAGCAGAACTGATACATGCAGGTTTCCACAAATTCCCATTCATCAGTGGCTTAACTGTAGGTCCTGGGCAGTGAATTAGACTGTTGAGGAGCACGTGCTCATCTTGTTCTGCTTCATTAGCTACAAGGATAGCCCCAGTGGAAGGGCTGGAGAAAACCTGCGGGCAGGGACATTACAAGTGCTGTAAGTAATGGCATCAGGTCTGCTCTGCCAGAGCCTTTCATCTAGTATTGCTGGCTCCAGGTCAGAACTGAGCATTTCAGTGGGTATTTGTATTCAACAATCTCTACGTGGGCATTTCAAAATACTAGGAATCTGAAGAGCATGATAAATAAATAACTGTAAAGGGGGATTTATATTTGAGGTATATACAATTTTATATCATGGGCTTGATAAGATGGCAATGATTATAGTAAAATGAAAACATGACTCACTGTACTGTTATTATTATGGGTTTCTTAACCCACTCCTAAAATATGGTTGGGGATTTTGTCTTTAGAAGTTTATAATTCTATGAAACCTTGGGAGTACCCACATCCTATCAGGCAAGCTGTCCTATGGACAGTAGCCGTTCACATAGTGAATGGTTTCAGGCTCAGCCTGTGCATCTCTTCTAAGAGACCAATTCCTAAACCCAAACTGAGTGAAATCCTTTTAGCTCTTCAAGGTTTCTGTTTCTGTTAGCAGTCTTGGTCAGTGTGGTGGTGCACTGCTGACCTATTAGATGTGCTCAGAACTGCACTAACAAAATAAGAGTTAATGGATTGCACAGAGCTATCACTATTAACCATTTAGATTCTCAATGTGGAATGATGGAACAATTAGTAATGGTGCAAAAATGTGCTCTAAAGTGATTTACAGCAGGGAAATTACACTCTGAACCTGGCAACTGAAAAAATGGACACATATGAGGTAAATACCAAGTAGTGAATAGTTAGTGTTTACAGGTTCTTTTTACTATTTCCCATCCCAGCAAATCAATAATATAATTTTCCATTGAAATGAGGAAGGGAATGCTGAAATATCTGGATAACAAAACCTCATAATTCTCAAGTCAGCTTATGTATGACAGAGCTAAATTGCTTTTTCCAGCTAGAAAAAGTAGCAAGTATTAGTATTTTATTTTTAGTAGCACAGAAATGATGCAGAAGAAAAATATGATGATCCCAATGGCCTTATTTCTGGTGTCCCTGTAGAATTAGTACTTGTGGCTAATCCTGAATCCTTTAGCACTTTAGCAAATAGATGATATTAAGATGTTTAGTTTCTGTCTGGAAAATTCATCACAATTGACAATTATTCCCAGTGCTTAAAAGCCAATAAATATATCTGTATAGTTTCAATTGTTAAAAAAATCCCAGTGGCTCTATAATCATAGAATTCATTCCTAATGCTGTTCAATCGTGCTCAGCAAAATTCTTCCTTAAAAATAGTTACATCTGAAATAACACAAGAAAAAATATCCATGCAAATGAATGCTTCAGAAGAGTGCCAAAACCTACAAATATGCATAATTTCTTAGGAACATGCCATGTGACAGAGACAATGGGATCTTTCACGGCACAAAAGATGGATAAATTAACTTGTCTGAAATGTTGAAATGCTTAGTTTTGGATCTTCTTTGCATTGGAAATATACTGAATCTGGAGAAAGCTGTAGTTATCTGCAGTGTATGATGTTAAACTGAACTGAATGGACCTTGATGAAATTTGTGGTGGAGCCAGACAGGCTCAGCATCTGCATGAGACACAGAGATAAATACTCTGAATTAAGAACATGCAGCAAATAAGAATGGGATGCTTAAGGTTTTTTTTAATATAAATTATGTAATGATTATAAAATAGAATAGCATTTATAATATTTTAATTTATAGTACATACTGTATATTATGTTCTTTTGCACAAAAGTAGGCTGCAGAGAGCACAATATCTTTAAATCTACATTGTAAAAGCAGCAAGAAATCTATACGTAAACGTGGCATGATCCTGTCCCAGAGTTCAGTGTCTCCTGGAAGTTTTCTTTTAGTACTTGGAATGAAAATAAAGACAGTCCCTTCAGCTTGATGTCATGCTCACTAAAGTCATCGGGAGTTTTTGCAATAACTTAGTTCAGGCACTGAGTGAAACAGAGATGATTCTAATAAAAAAGCAAGATGTTATGAAGCTGAATGTGCCGTCAGTATTCAACTGGCATGGCCAAACTGTGATAATGGCAAATAAAATGTCATCATAGCCAAATAAAGTAAAATTGTAAAGTAAAACTATATGCTGTATTATCTGGCCAAAAGTGGAGGCAGCAGATGAACTTCACTGTCTAACCTTAAACACCAGGTGAAACTGCTGAAGAACAACCCATGACAGTTAGGAGATATGAAAGCAGTAAGTACAACATGAGTATACCTTAAGACCAAGCATCTAAGAGCCGTGAAAAAGGCTGGAAATGTTTTAGTGCTGTCTTGGAGATAAAACGAGTAAAAATGTGCAGCAAGATCTTGCTGGGTGTAGTGTTGGTAAGACCCAAATACATTCTTGAGTCTCTGTCCAAATCTGTCTTGCATTGATAGCTACATATTAAGTAGGTTGTCAGATACAATATATTATAACCTGCATCATCTAATGTTGGATGCATATGTATATA
>JBCJKH010049766.1:21402-40416 GCA_039877255.1 Loriculus beryllinus | reverse complement strand
AGTCCCTAATGAAGAGTCCCTCCCCAGCATCTCTATAGGCCCCCTTCAGATACTGGAAGGCTGCTATGAGGTCTCCATGCAGCCTTCTCTTCTCCAGGCTGAACAGTATGTGACACCCCACAAAAAATACAAGCTTTAGTCAAGAAGCTCACGCAAAATAGAATTATGTTCATCAAGGAGCCAAAAGTCAGCAGGGCTTTTTCTCATCAGTTACAACACAGAAGTAAGCTATACCATTTTAATTGCCTTTTCCATTGATCTTTTGGTAGTTGTGCATATTCATACTGCTGTTGACCTTAGGATTTTTAATTCCAGTACCAAGACCCTGCTTTTCTTCCAGTATTGTGTTTTTTGAGTGAGTTTGTATGAGCCCTTTATTCACCAGCAAACTCTAAATAGATGCATTAAAAAAGATTCTGTTAATAATATATAAACGTATGACAGGAGGACTGTGATTTCTAAGACAAAGTAATTTTGGGGAATTCCTAACTCAATATAAATAATACTTGACTGACATATTCTGTGTGTACTAAAGTATTTTGATCATGCATTGCAAGCAAACAAGTGAATACTTTATTTGATGTTAAGTGTTATTAAAGAAGACCCCAGAATAAAGAAGAATGCTACATGGAAAGGGGAAAGGAAAGCTATAGATGTGCTCGGAGTGCAACACTGTCTTTTCCTGTGCCGGATGCTGAAAGAGTATTAATTTTACTGAACATTAACATGAAAACTTTCTTTCTGCTACACTGTTCATTTAAGTAGGAAAGGAAATCACTGGCATTTAAAACAAGAATCATGACTCTAAAGCATTGCTAAGTAAAAGCTAATCTGCTCAACTGGATTACATTGAATGACATAAAGAAACATTAGAGTCACTTACTGGGCTAAGCAGCTGAAAGCAGCAACTTTTAGTCAGGAGCACTATAAATGCCTCAGCCTGAAACAGTCTCAGAGAGCAGTAGCATTGATGTCTAAGGCATTATAAAAATGTTAAATTTAGGGAGAAATTGCCATGGGGAAATCAGATGAGGGCGAATGAATTAGCTGTGTTCTCCCATCTACAGTTGAAGCTGTTTTCAAGATTAGTCTCGTAGGGTAGTAGATGCACAAGACCAAAATCTCATCTGTATTTAACAGTTGTGCTAATCCTGAACTGTGCAGAATCTTTTATCTACAGCCAGATTTCCTGTGGGAAGAGCTGTACAATGTCATGCTGCCAAGGTTTCTATGCCATCTAATCCTACTAGAGTTGTTCCCAGAGCAGGAAAGAGGAAGAGTTATACCTTCACTGACAAAAGAAAGTCAGCTTTCTATTTAGCCACAGAAGTCCTGAGAAACTGGGGATGATGCTACAAAAGCTGACTGGTTTTCTGTATCTGCCTGCATCATTCTGCACTGCTGATTAGAGTGCCCTGTGGAGTCTTTTTTGTAGGGAAGAAAGGATGAAAATGAACACAGACAGTAATCTCCATTTCCAAATTGCTGGACCAGGCCCCACTGCATTTAAGTTGTGGAAAGAAGCGATAGCATTGAGAATTTTGTTGTGAATATTCTTGCTGTGGTCCTGCTCTCCCACAGCTGAGTTGGCAGGAGAAAATGTATCTGTGCCTTGGGTTGCTTAAGTGATAATGCTAGGCTTTTCTGTTCCAACAGCACAGGCATGTGCTGCTTTCCACCAAGTCTCCTGTGAAAGCATAGCATCTGGCAGAAGGAGAAAATGGACAAATGAGACAACATCTTAAACCACCACAGGGGATCTGCTGGAGCTGGTCTCTCTGTGCTCCATGTTGTATCCCCTAGCTGAATAGATTAAAAACTTCATATCCTCTGTGAGTGCTTTAATGAGCAGTAAACAGTTTTCAAGCTTTGAATCCAAAACCTGTTGAAATTGGCTTGTGTATTCATTCAGCTTCCTCAGCAAATATTTTTCTTTCCGTGCTGCATACAAACCAGCTGGTTGCAGAGCATCCTGAAAAAAGGGAGAAAATAAACATTCTCCGTCTACTTATAAATTGCTCATTTTAATACATCTTTTTGTTTAAGTCCCCAGCCCAATTCAGTAGTGAGTTTCCAGTGCACAGCTTTGTAGAATATGGAAATTTCTCTTTATTTTAGTGTTAATATTGTAATTAATCCATTAGCCAGTCTCCTGTTCTACATGCTACTTCTTCATTTCTATGTAATATACAATTTCCTTGACCAATTTGCGTGTGTTTATTATTTTGAATTCATAAGTAAGAGCAGTGCAACTTGTCATGGTTACATACGTGAATGTTACTACATTTGCTTAGTGTCCACCTCATGGATGCTCTCCAGGGCACAGTCACAGGCAGGGCACTGCATTGCAGGAGTATATGGTTTATTAGAAAGACTTGCAGTAGAATATTGCTTACTTGTAATCAGATTTTCTTAGTGGAAGTGATTTGTTTCTAATTTGCTTCTAATTTTGTTGTGATTTTAAATATATAAGCTGTAGGTTTGTTTTTCTTACCTTTTGCAGACTGTGTATCTCTATGAATTTGCAGAGAACAGAATGTAAACCACTGTCCCAGGATACAGCATCTCATATAATAAACATAAATTGGGAGTTGAATACAAGACTGTTCTTTAAGAAAATCACATTATTCCTCAAAGTATTTTTTTTTTTCATTATTCTTATACTCCCTTTTTGTGCAGCTACTGATCTTCAGTGCCACTGAGGAAGAGACCTGGCATCTGCAGGTGGCCCTGGGTTTCTTTAAAAGTAGAAATTCTGCAGGCAGGCTTTCGCATTTTGCCTCTTTTTCAGTTACGCCATTCCTTCTAATTCCAGCACAGTACTTTCTCATATTATATCCAGCAAGTCTGAACATTGTAGAATGATAACAACATAGTATAGTATTTCTTAAAAAAATACTTGATTCTCAAAATTGTTTAGTGGAGATGACATGACACACGCAGCCCCTGTAGATTTAAAGAGCTAGGAATGTCCCGGTTAAGTGGGAGTCTGCTGCCTTCCTTTCTTGGGATTCCAAGTGAGCCAGTCATTTAGACCTTGCTGGATCTGTTCTCTACCTATTTTGTGAAGACTGGGTGATAGCATTGTGTCATGTCTGTAGCAAAAAAAATAATCAGTTTGTTTCTTCCTTGCACCCTGGCTTATACAGCAGGAAGGAACCAGGTGGAATCTAATGGTTCAGCTAGTGCCAATGACTTTGGTGGAGCTGGAAGTGTGTTGTAATCAATCTTTCCATTCTAGTCAGAAGCAAAAATACAATTTGCATGTAGTAATGAACTTCCTTTGAATGTCAGAGTCAGGCTTACGTTTTCAGAAAGGCTACTACTGATTCTGATAGGATGGGCTGTGTGATCTCACATGTTGTTGGGTATTGGTTTGCATATGTTCAGAATTCTGGAATTTCCTTTTGTTTCCTCCTTGTTGATCTGTACATCAGTGCCATTGTGCATCAATATTTTCTTTCTCTGTGACAGATTGAAAGGAAAGGATCAATCAGCTCTGCCATGGCTTTTAGTTTTGAATATTTTCTTCAGATCCCCTCTAACTTCATTCTTTTTTGGACTAAATTATTTTAGACAGTTTTGCTTTCTTTAATTTCTTTTAATCTGTGACAAGCCTTTACTCCTTTCTTCATTCTTTCTAGTTGTTTTATAAATTGGCCTTGGCAACCTGAAAACTAGTGAGTTAAATGGTGTAATATTGGCTTATAAAAGTACCTCGCTTGCTGTACCAAGATATTCTTATCTTGTATTTATGAACTTAGCTTTTTCTTTTCTGTTCCTTTTAAAAAGAAATTAAGCAAAGAACATAAAGCTGATTAAGAAGCTTTGAAATGGTCTTTGGATTGTTCCAAATGTCATAAATGTAAATTCATTGAAAGTATGTTTTCTGGCTTGGTACCAAAATATATTGCCATAGTCTGAGCAAATTTTGTTGAAATAGAAAATACTGTTAATAAAAAACACAGTTCTTCAGACAATGAAAATCTTATTTTATGATATAATGGCACATTTTAGCCTGCAATCATAGATAAGATTGCTCAGTTCTTGTGATTCACTATGACACATAGGATTTCAAGGTCATATTATTTGCTTTGGGCTAACTTACGGTAGTGCTTTTTCCCAATCTGGTCTTGTTCTATTATGTCTTTGGTAATTCATTTGACCTTACACTCAGGTAAACTGAGCACATGAAGAGAAATGTATTCATTAAAAAGTCTTAGAATTATTTATATTTCAGTGCTGGTATTTTGTTTAAAAAAAGCCTTGGCTTCTTAAGATGGTAGGACCACATCTGTTACAGTTTGGTGCTGAGAAACTGCCAATCTGACTGAAATGAACACTTTTAGAATCAGTTGCTAGTTCTTATCAGTTTTTTATACCAAATAAGGTGATCATTTTGCATACTGTGTGTGATATATAACCTTTCATTATAAGTGCTGTGTCCTTGTCCTTGTTACAAATTTCTAATTACTAAATTGCAATGATATCAAAGAAAAAAATTGCTCAGATAAAGAAATCTTTAAATTAGTTAAGTCAAAAAATCATCAGCAAAAATCTTTCATCTTGACCTAATTTACTTGAAATTCTGTGCCTGATGTGAAGATTAATAACAGGTGGCCTTTTAGGGAGCTTTAGTTTAATGTTCTGATTGTTCTTTTATTATCCCAAACCTCTATGACTAAAGGATTTTTTTCACCCTGCCCTTTGTTCACAAGATGGGACTGTAATTGATTTCATATTTCTCACCCAACCTTTCAGATGTAATTAATATTTTATTATATCAGATTTTATCACCGAGTAACCGAGCAGCAGGGTATTGAGCCACACACACGCTCCCACACACACGTACGCACACAGAAGTGATAGTGACTTAGTGATGCCAGGCAAGTTCCATGTAATGAGTTATGGTTGAGAGAATACAAAATACATTTATGGTACCCAGCTAATATTCGAAAGCAATTTAGGACTGATCTTATCTTTATCACACCAGGACAAAGAGAAATTAAACTTACAAGAATGAAATATTCAACAGCGTGTTATTATAGCAAACATATGGCACCTAACAAAAATTGTCTGTGCAAGACCAGCTATTATCTGTTTTCATTATTATACTTTATGAGCAAGAACTGTTGAGGTCATACGCTTTGTGTGCTAAGAGTTACACATTGTTTTCTGAGGTTTGTAAGCAAGAACAGATCCGCAGCATGACAGATGTAAAAATCTAAGCACTGAAGTTGATACACTATTTGTTCTTTAAACTGGAGTAAACCAAAATGACTTATTTTCACTGCACTGCGTACTGAGGGGGTCTTTCTTACTCTAAGCTATTCTGATGGAAAGAAGGTGGTTTTAATACAAGTTTTAAAAGATGGAGGCAGTCTTACCATATAAATAACGATAAACACAATTGGAGAGAAATGTTTGCTAAACCTAAATAACTGATAATCAATGGTTTTCATTATAAAAGCCTCACACATTATTTGGGACAAACTGGAATTCCTGTTCCTGGCACAATTTTACAGAAATTTCCCTCTGGCTCTCCCTCTGTGCCTCTGCCTCTTTTCCCTTGTGTCCCTCTCACCCTGCTCCTCTTTCCCACCCCTGCTTGGAACAGGCAATTGCTGAAAAAAAAATACCCAAGACAGATGTCACCATCAGGATGGTGTAGAAAAAGCTCTTTACTTGAAATGGTTTGTTCGTTCTTTGATATCAACAGAAATAGCCTCTTGAAATGTATCTCTGCAACATTGTTTAAAAGTATTTTTATTTGTTTGTACACAGCAAAGTCACCCAGATAATGAGTAACCCATCTCGGGTTATAGAGATGAAGAAGAGCTAAGCCTTTTCAGATGGCCAGGAGAGGAATTACAGTGTTTCCAGTTACTGAAAACCTTAGTTTTACTGTAGTAGGAAGATACAGCACTGGAGCTCAATGCAGATGTGAGCATTCCTTTATTTCTGGTGCACGTAGGGACAATTAGTGTAGTGTTCTGCAAATCAACATATCACGCTCTCTCCATTCCTATCTCTAAAATTAAAGTAAATGGAAATAGCATTTTCCTCTGTAAAGGAAAAGAGAAGAATATATCTATGTATGGTTCTGAACAACTTGACAATGGTGAGGACTGTCATAATAAGCAGCTGCATGTGTAGCTAACTGTCTGGAGAGAAACTTTTTTTACTCACCTCTTCCATGATGCAACCTAGCCTAGTGGAAAGTCCTGCCCACAGCAGGCTGGTTGGAACTGGAGGTGGTTGGAACTTTAAGGTCCCTTCCAACACAAACCATTCTGTGATTCTGTGATGCCCACCAGAAGATCTCAGAGTAGTGGCTTTGTGGAATGTTTTGTGGAATTATCCTCACAATCCAATCCTGGTTTCCATTTATTTTAAAGCTATGTTGTGAGCAGACTACAAAAGAAGTAGAATGCATCACTATTTTATATTGCTCAGTAGTGAAGTCAGTCTGAAAGCCCTGGAGAATCTGAAGCCTCAGGTTAGTTCAGTTTAGACCAGCATCATTTAAGTGAGTGATACTGCTGCTTGGGCTGTAAATTAAGAGCATAAAGCCTTGTGGAGCGAGATCAATAGTATCTGGTGTCTAGAGGGACTGAGCCCTTATACTCTGTAGGAATAAAAACTTGTTCACTGGTAAAATGAAGAAAAGAAGTACTCCTTGGCTTGTGTGCACTATGTAACATATCCAAGATAAGAATTAAGTTTTCTAGAGCATAGCTAAATTAAAGTTTATACCTGATTTTATCCTGGTTTTCAAAAAAAAAAACCCAATAAACTAGCCTTATTTATCATGTTCACATGTCTGTATGTTCCTTTCTTCCCTCATTAATTTTGGACTTCTCAGAAGTTTTCAGACATGTATGAAATAGATTAGAAGTTTAATGAATAGTAAGTTTCTCCCACACTTTGGAATTTCTGGATTCAGAGGAAAGACTGACATTAGCAGATTAGCACCTGCTGAAGGATAGGCTGTGTTACAGTATGAACTAGTTAGTTCGTTTCATTTGGTCCATCAGTAGAGAGCTACTAATTCACATACTAGCAAGCCCGTATGTAGCTGAGAAGCAGCTGCAGCATGTGTTGCCTCTTTTCCAGCCAATATTTGGGAGATACTAAAAGGAGTTTAGCATATTGAGGGTGGGAGCTGGGTATCACAGGCAGTGTGTGGAATATAGATAAGACTATGGCATGTTCTTGGGCATGCATTCTCAACTTCTTACTGTAAAACTCGTACCGTCTTAGTCTATTTATAAGGCTTTGAAGCATCTTCTGTTCCAAATGGCATTTAGAGAACCCAGTACTGAATCAATGTAAATGGGATGCTCTTATCGCATGTACATTGAAGAGATATCAGCAAAGAAGTTTTATGTTTGCCAAAAATATAATGGTGACATACCTATTAGAGAGACTACCAGATTTTCTATACTGGAGTTATTTATAGGAGCAGCCAAGTATCAGTCTATAGATCAATTAAAAAAATAGTAGATCAACATGAGTGTAAAGAGATCTTGTAGCAGTCATTCTTCAATAAACAACCCCCAAATCTTACGAGAGTATATATGATTTCATAACTAAAATAAAGAATCTAGTAATTTTATTAATGTGTACCTTTGTAAAAGGTGTTTCATAATATAATTATGAAATCAAACACATTTACAAACATATTTAATGTAATTTATAAAAAAGTAGCTGACTGAAAGCTGTTAAAAAATGTTTTATTTAAAGTATATCTGTGTTGGACAGAATTCCATTTTTATTTTACGTTTCTTCCTGCTACTTTTTCTTTCACTTCTTGTTTATCAAAGGTAAAGGTACATCTCAGCCTGTTTCCAGTATATTTACTGTTCTTTTATTCTCCTGTTATTTTCTTCTTCTCTCTTTCTCTATATTCCTATGCTGTGTAGTCTTTTGTATTAAATATTTCAATATTTTTATTTGGGGTTTTTTTATCAGTTTTTATTTCCTTTTTCACATACCCATTTACTTATCTGCAAATTAAAACTATTTAAATGTCTCCTTACAGTCTCTTAATTCTAAAGAGCCAAATGTTCTCTTGCCTTATAGTAATTATGCCTGTGGAAAATGATGTAGAAGTCAGTGTGAAACAGTACCATTATAAATAGGTTAAATTTTATTACGTTCACTTTATTCTGTGCAAGACTACAGAATGTGTACAGAACCTATATATTTTCTTGGCATGTGTGAGTTTGCAGAGAAAGAAGCCAAATGCATAAATCCATATTAAGTATGGAAAACGCAAGCCACAGAGAGGTTGTTAAGTGGTTCTGAAGAAGGATGTTTCTGAGCATAGAATTTTGTAGCCTTCAATAGTTTAGAGCTGCTTTTTTTTTTCCAGTAGAAGAAATAATAATGAAGGACTTAATCTTCAAAATGACAAAGGGACATATGTGCTTGTCTTTATTAAAAAAAAAAAAAAAAAAAGAAAGAAAGAAAAGGAAGCATTATGTGGTTATTTTGAAGTATGGAGCTGCTAATACATTGTGCCTCATCGAAGTGATTGTGTCAGTACAGAATGTAGTCAGCCCCTTGAAGAATGGAGGTGGGGAAACTTTATTTCAAGATTAAGGAATTTCAGGTGTAGAAAAGTATGTGGAGACATAGTTGTGTCCTTTTCTTCCTGTTTGTATTGTTTCTGACAGTCTCTTACACTTGCATACCAGTATGGTAATATCAATCCCAAGCCCTTCTGGGGCATCACTATTTAAATAATTAAGAATAATTAACCAGGTGGGGCTGTATAGCCAGGGAGAAAAAAAAAAAAAAAAACCAAACCAAAACCAAGTGAAAACAACAATCAAACAGAAAAAACCCACAAACAAGCAAGGGTTGGGAAAGTTAAGAGAACAATTTTGGTTCCCTTGCCAGTCAGCGAACCTTAGTTAATGGCAGAGCAGTCTCTTACGCCACAGTTATTGTTGGCTTTATGTCTAACCAGCACTTACAAATATGTTAAACAAGTAGTTCTTATCAATTTTAACATGCTGTTTCAGTAGTAAAGTAATACTTGCTTTGAATAAGGCTAGATTAGCATGTGTATTGAATTTATGGATTTTTGGAAAGGATGGATGGGACAAAGTTAAAACTGCAGTCCAGCAGCACACTGTATGTTGTAAAACAGAGTAGAGATTATCTACTGCCTCTTAAATGTTGATAATCTTTTATTATCTTTCCAAAGCAAAAATATTACAAACTGAAATCCTTAAAAGATTCTTTTTATTCCTCCCTTATTCTCTGTCTGATTCATTTACTAACAAAACAAAGTTATATTTTGAGTCATCATTTATGATAATTGAATCCAAAGGCAGAAACATTTCATGAATGGTACATGTTTTCCTGCAATGACAAGGCTGAAGATCTGCTGGACATTCTCTGGCCCTGGGCAAACCAGTGAATTCATATACCAGGAAATAAGGCAAAAATTTAAATACACTGTGTCATCAGGACTAAGTAGCACCCATCTGGCCAATGAAAGGTGGAAGAAGTGTGCCTCATTGTCTCCTTTTCCTTTCTTGCAGTTTTTCTTGTAAGAATTTTTGGAGCCTAGACTCTGATTTCTTAAATCCTTATTCAGACTTGTAAAAGAGGAACTTGCCAGTTCTTCTGTGTTTGGAAAAAATATTTAAATCCATGATGAGCTTATGGTGGCCATTGCTTTCCACTTTCAGAGCTCACCTGACTCCTCTGCAATTATGATGTTGTGTAGTAAGTGTTTCCCTCTTGAGGGAACTGAATTCATTGTCATATCCTTCCCTGGTGACTGTCCTTGGAGAAAAGAGCAGGCAAAATATCTTTAACTTCCAGTGACATAATGCGCCCCATATGAGAACCATCAGGATTTCCTATATAAATCCATAGGCGTGCTAAGGAGAGGTTTGATTGGATGTATTTTTGCCAGAAAATCCCCTTTGTAAATACTGACTTTTAAGTCTTGGAGACTGTCCATACAAAAGAATTGGGCAGTCACAAAGCAGCTTAGGAGTTTTACATGAAAAACAAGAAACCATTCCCCAATGGACTTGGGTCTGTGAAGATAAAGCCTATTAGGACACCTGAGAGTTTACATTTGGCAGTATCTCAAGGGGCTGAACCTAAGCTGTCTTATCTCCTCCTTTGCAGCTGTTTAGGAATTTCTGCTTTGATTTAATTGAGAAATAGGGACCTTGCATGACAATGGAGGTGCTGTATAATATTTGACCCTCTTGTGTTCACTTCAGGTCTGATTCAGAAAGATTTGTGTCTTTCTCCAGTCTGATTTTTTCCCATGGGCTGAAAGTTTCAAGTGCCAGTTATAGTTTTTCCCAAGAACAAAGACAGACCATGCCTTGGAGGATCTAACCAGACTTATCTCTTGACTTGTAAAGCCAGTAAATAAAGCCAGGTATGAAAGAATCACTCCATTCAAGTTTCAACAAGCTACCAGCACAAATTATTTTTGTTTTCACAAATGGACTTCCTAGTCCCTTTCTTACACTTTGGAAGTACCAACTGTCCTATGGACAGAGAAATCTACTAGACTGTGGAACTTTGGTTTGCATAAAACCTCCTGACTTAAGTAAAGATGCAAACAGAACATTACAGGATTTTAAAACCTGTTACTCACAAAACGATGTCAAGCACTTAAATGTGAACACTTGCAAGAATCTTGACTGCTTCTGTGTTGCCACTGTTATTTGTAATGTTGCCTACTTCTCCTTTTTTTCCTGTTTATAAATTAGATCTTAGTATATTACTTTAACAATGCTTACCTCATGGCTCGCATTGTACAGCAGTCTTAATTTGGAGGGTGGTTTGGTCTGGTTATGTTTACTGTCAGTTCTGTATCTGACTCTTATGTTCATGCAGGGTTCTCTGGCTTCATATCTGTATTGAAAATGACTGCACATGGAATGTATTTTGTTCAGTATATATTATGTTTTGCCACAACTCCAGAAGTAGTGGCAAAGCCTATGATGGTCAGACATCTGATAAATAGAGGATTGTCATTGTCACATTTTTTTAATGCCACCTATAATGAATATACAGACTCTTGCTCAGTAGGAGGCAAGTTAGTGTCAATTTCTTGTAGCCTTCTTCTGTTTGTCTGCTAGCTGTAGATTATTAATTTCAGTCCTTTAAAAAGTGATTTCTCTCTTCCATTTCATGCTATGGTTTACATATTATTCCCAGTACTATAAAATCATAAGTTATAGGTTAATTACACTATATTACTAAGAATATAGTGCAATATAAGGGCAGGAAAAAAATAGATCAAAATCTTCAATTTTAATCCATGTAGGTGTGTTTTGAACATGTCAGAGACAACTAATGACATGAAAAGATGAAGAGGAAATTATATTGAAGATTATATTAAAAGATTGTCTAAAGATTGTCTTTTTTAAAAGAAGCAGTGATAAATGATAAACTTGTTACATAACATACAATGAGCAAAGATATGTGAAGCTGTGGGTGCAAAACAAGAACGAAATAACTGATATTTTTAAAATGCAATTAAATGGCAGTATGGTGATGATCTTAAAGATCTTTTCCAACCTAGCTGATTCTATGATAGGACTTTCACTACTGGTGAAATTGTGGGTACCCTATAGATTGCTATGATTTGGGCAATCAAGTTATTAATGTACATGAAACTGGGATAACAAGGTGGTTTGAGGGTCTCTTAATTTTAACCTCTATTGGAACTTGAGTGTTTTATCAGAAGATTGCAGTAAAGTGATTGTAGCGTATAGAATGTATGCTAGAATATATTTTTATATTCTCTTTTATATTTTTTATATTCTAGCATATGTAAACGAGGGGTGTGGGAATAAGTAACTGAAATAATGGTCATTATGCAGATTCAGGGTTATTCTATTGTTTGATCTTTTAGCATTTATAGAAAGCAAGCAGGCAAGTGGAGATACAGAAGCAGATCTGTAAGTAATATGTTTATAATAAGGTGTGAGACTAAGAACAGACTTGCTAGAATGAGCAGAAAACTTAAAATTAGTCTTCATAATGTCTCCATAACAGTCAGCAAAGATAACTCAAGAGTTTACACAGCTGATCAGGACACTGTTAGTGCAGTTTAACAACTTTGCAGGCTTTGTTCAGATTAATTTTTCAAGGACAATTCAAAAATCAGATATTGAAGAGGTTTCAGGTTTGAACAGTTAAAGCAGGCTAGAGGGTGTAAGAAACTTTCCTATTCTCATTTCACGGCAGGAGAACTGTGGCACAAAATAATTGACTTGCAAAGAATCACACATAACAGCTGTATAAAGGTGAGTAAACAAATTCAGATAATCTTAGTCTAGATTCAGGTCCTTAGTCCATCTTTCCTCTGCAAAATAATTTAAAAAAAAAATTATGGCTTCCATTAAGTGAAGCATCAAGACTGTTTAGGAGAGAAAAAATAAAACTGACATTTCAATAATGAAGTAATCGAGCTTGTTTTGCCTTTGGTTTTGATTTAGAATTACTTTTGGTGGAGGTATAATTATAAATTCTTAAGTCTCATGTAGTAAATGCCTAGATCATTCATGTTAAGGACTTCTGAATTAGGAATCTGAGAGTCCATGCTGGTATCCAATAGGTTATTACTGAAAAATTATTTTATAACTTTGAATAAGACTTTGGTTAATTAAAATTTGATTTACTGTGTTCCAGTAATATGGACTAGTGTCTTGATTCAGCTGGTTACTAAAGTTCATCAGTTCATGTACTTAAGAATAGATATACACTTAAGTCTTTCGAATTGTTTGAACTGCCTGGTTCATTTGCAAAATATTCTTAACATCTTTGATTACTCTGTCTACATGTTTTCTTTCTTCTTTCATGTCTCTTGTTCCACTCTGGAAAAAATTGGTATGTATAGCAGACATTGACCAGCTATTTTAGTTTAAGCAATCCGATTTCAGTAGATATCTGAGAAGGCTGGTATGTCTAATTTCTACTGAAAATTACAGTCATTATTTTCAGATCTGCATCTTTGCATAATTATTTAAATTCGGAATTGGTTCAGAATTGTTAAAGTGAATATTAACTTAAAAATTACATCAATTTCTTCCCAGGCATCTTTTTAATCCCCAAATTTGAAATATATGAATCCTAGGTTAAAAGTAATTCCCATGTGTTCCTTTTTTGATGCAAACTAAGTTTCAGTCCATATAAAAGTTGATTTTGTGTTCAATTTTTGGGGCATTGGAATTCTACAGGAGAGCTGTGTAACGTATTAAACTTAAATTACATTTCTTTCCTTCAGAAAGATCAATCTAAGTTCTACCAATAACCAATAATGCTTTTGGCACCTTTCAGTGTAGTGTAGCTTTTATTGTTTGGATTACAGGTAGGAGGAATATTTTCTCTGAAATGTAGAGGTGTGGAAAAGGAATAATACAACCTCAAGCAAGCAGAAAATCCTGAGAGGAGTAATATAGTCCTGGTGCAGTTGCTAGCTTAATTCACTAAGCCTGAATTCTTTCCAGAGTAGACAATTCAGCCGTTATGTATTAAAGAAAGCAAATTTAATAGTAAGAATTAGAGGAAGCTTTTGGATTATAATTGTAATAGGGGTAATTTTGTAAGATTCATTAGGAAGATCATCTCATTTGTACAAATGTAAAATGTATCACATATAAAGTTCTGTTGGATTTCCATTGACCCAGGTACTTATAATGTGTTAATTTACATCAGAGAAACAGCAGTGTGTGGAAATTGGGCAGCAGGTAGGATTTAGTTATTTTTCATTAGCACTTGGACTTTGATAGAGGGGAACAGAAAAGATCTGCTTGACCTTTCAGTGCTTAAATTATTAAAGAGCAAATAGATTTGAGGTCTAGATGCTTGCAAATCTAATTTGGCTTGTGGAATAAGGATTAAAAGACATTTTGAGTTTGAAATTGCTCCAGTCAACTTAGTTCTTTCTTTAATGTATCTGAAGATGAATAGATGGTAGGCATTTAAAATGCAATATACAAGGAGTAGTGCATGTAATATAACTAACATCAATTTCCCAGGGGAAAAGTAGCATTTTCATGTTTCTAAAATATATACAATCTTTACCTTTAATCACTAAGTGAAAAATTAAAAGAATCTTCATTTCAACCCGTAGTGAAATACATTGTCTGGCCTGAGATCTCTTGTATATTCGGTCCTGTTGCAAAAAAATGGTAACAGTACTCTCCTGAAGGTGACAGCCAAAAAACTTAGTTCACTCTCCGTCATACTTCGATGAAACTGAGGGATTCTTATGTTTGCTGTGCTACTAGGAAGTGTATCTAGCTTCATTACCTTTCAAAATGTTAACACTGTGCCCTACTTTTTTTCCAATACTCCCTTTAAATTTGCAAATGCTATTTATTGTAGTTTCAATGTGAATTAGTTGTTGGAGGAGGCAACACACTATCTTCAGAGTAGCTCAGAATCCCTGTGCTAAGCAACTGTGTTTTAGGCTAGAAAATTAACTGCTGAAATTGTGTCAAACATGGATTTGGAAGAGCAAAAAATAAGATTTTAATGTAGTTATTTCAGGGCTAGTTTTTACAGATCAGCTCTCACAAGATCAAAGAAACATTGCCATATATTGACCTTCATTTACTACTCAGCTTGAATTAATCAACTAATAAAAATCTTTCTGCTAAAAGTCTAGATGAGTAGACTTTGTTTCACAGAGCTGCAAAATATACAGAGGATGGCCTTCAAGTGGACCCTAGAGACGTTTTTTTGTCTTCCTGGCTATACAAAACATAAACATGGTTAAATTTCTTCCTGGCGTTCAGCACAAATTAAAACTTCTAAATTTACATAGGCCATTTGTAGATGTCTACATGTGAGCTGAGTATTTAGTTATTAAATATAGTCAAGTGGAGCTTAGAAAGCAATGAATTGAACCCAAAAGTAGACCCTCTCTAGTCAGGTCTTGAAGATCTGTTGCCTGGGCGGAGTAGGTCTCCAGTGACTGCAGTAAGAGTTTACAGATGTGTAAACTTCTCCATGAAGACACTAAAATTTAAGTGTCTTAACTTTAGGCTAAATTGCCACCACAGTGAAAGTCTAAATCAGGCAGAAGAAGAGGTATTAAACGTTCTCACTGTTAACTTTCTGGGCATTTTTTGTGAACATGGGAAGTGCAGCATCTCCTAGTGGAGATGCTAGATCTTAAAAACATAATGAACAGGATCTGTTGCTCGTGGTCAGTAGGTCTGGTAAAAAAAACAGTAAGATGACCAAGAGAATTGGCATTCTTCTGCCTCTTGCTGATACTCAGATGTGAAGGCTGTGCAGACCTAGCATCATGCTGTGACAGAATCATAGAATGGTTGCAATTGGAAGGGACCTTTTAAGATAATCAAGGCAACACTCCCCCCCCCCCCCCCCCAACCCTCTACCCCTACGCCGCTGTGGCCAGGGACATCTTTCACTAGACCAGGTTTCTGAAGGCCCTGTCCAACCTGACTTTGAGCAGTTCCACTGATAGGCTATTATTCAATCTCTCGGCATTATCTAAACTTGCAAAGGCAGCTCGAGTCTAGAAGCAGTGCGTTAGTCTGGTTGTGCACTGAGTCAGTAAGGCTTCAGAGGATGCAAGAGCTAGAGAGCTGTATGCCAGCACTCAGAGCAGCTTGAGTCTAACAAGAGCCCCAGAAGGTGTAATTCTCTTGCTATGAGCCAGCTTGGTGACTGCACAAAATCATCCCTTTTATTTCTAAACCAGATTTGCCTTTAGAAGGGGAATAGCCATGATATGACTAAGCCACTAAGCCCTGTTAGGTCTAGCCTGAGACCTTCAGGGGCTCGTGCCACACGTCCCTGTAGTTTGGGCAGAGCCTTCTGCAAACATAGTCATGTACCTACATATGATGAAGTCGGAACAACATGTCAGAGACTGTGGATATTTGAACTTTAAGAAGTGTACCATACACGGAGAATGCTGCTTTTTATGAATTATCAACCTGAAACATCATAAATTGTTATTAGATGTAGATGATGTGCAAAAATATGGACACATTGCCAGTTTAACATCAGTTACCGTATACTGACTTGCTTTGCAAGATTCCAGGAGACAAATAATGATTAAGAATCACTGGTCCCCCGTGAAGCAATAAACTTGCAAGCCAGTCCTCTTTAGAGACATGGACTTCCCACTTCACAAATTTGAAAGCACTGACTCAGGTTTTACAGCAACTGCAAGGGTATAATAATTACTCTGTTTGCATATGCGGCAGAAATCACAATTTCTTTGTTCTTGCTTGAATGTCCATAGCGCCTTTACAATGAAGGATGGACTGCTCTCTTTAAGGCCCAGTCTAGCAGAGAATGCAAGCGGAAACTGCTTTGCAGAATGCAGAAACACTTAAAAATATGGTTATCTTTCAGATGTGTAAAAGTTCTTTGCTGAGTGAAAATAACTTCCATCAAAGTGTTTTATTCTTGCTCAGCAACAATCAGTATGCCACTGAAATTTTAAGAAACTGTACTTTCGTGTGCTTTTGTAAGTAATTATAACGTCAACAGCTAAGCAAATGCTATTCCCTGTCTCTCTGTAATTTATTTCTTCATTTTTGTCTTACTACTAACTCAATTTTCTTTAAACAAGATAAAGAGGTTAAAGAATGGAATCTATAGCTTTATACTTACTTCTGTGAACAAAACAATACATAATTCACATTTTAGCTCTAATCCAGGAAGCTTTTACTGTGTAGTAGTTACAATAAGAAAGTGTTCTGTGCATTTGCTGGAATGAAAAGCTGTGGTGTGTGTGGCTAGATTTGTTTTTCCAAAACAAAATTAATTAATTTGAAAGCATGAATCTATTCCACAAATTTGTGAATATCAAAATGACATTTTTTTCCTGTGTCCTTTGCTTTTAAGCGTTCTTTTTTTCCATAAATACCAGTATACTAATATGGTTTGAGAATGAGTCGACTGCTCAAGTCTTAAAATAACCTGTGTATTTCTTTTGTTTGTTCCTTTTTACACTCTTAGTGTCTATCAAATAGTTGTTGAAGAAGAACGCCCACGGAGGACCAAAAAGACAACTGAAATCCTGAAGTGCTACCCAGTGCCCATTCATTTCCAGAATGCCTCACTTTTGAATTCCCAGTACTACTTTGCTGCAGAGTTTCCAGCCAATGGTTTACAAGCTGCTCAGCCTTTTACTATTGGTGATAACAAAACCTACAGTGGTTTCTGGAACACCCCTCTTCTTCCTCATAAAAGCTACAGCATCTATTTTCAAGCTGCTAGCAGAGCCAATGGGGTAAGTCTTATGACAGATGTTCTTTTCTACACAGTGTGTAAACAGATGATTGACATGAACTACTAAGGCACCCTTTTTAGTTGCTAATGAGAAAATGAAGTAACCATGAAATTTAACACACTGATTTGAAAAAATAACAGTTTTCCTAACGCAATATTGCTTAATGATTAAAGGTTACAGGAAGCAGGAGGGGAAAACAGCACATTTTGTCAATAGTGAATAGGCAAAGTAGTGCACTACCATTCTATCTTAGTATTTAAAAGCTGTCCAATGAGTGTGTTGTTTTTCTTTCTTTGTCTCTTTTGTTCTATTGCTTTGAAAAGAGTGTTGTGGTGTCTTTTGTGAAATTTAAGCCAGACCTGATTGTAAATTTTAGCACATCTGTCTTGGCGCATCCTGTCCCATTACCTTAGTTGGTAACATCTTGAGCACCCATTTTCTCATTTGGTTCCCTGACTGAATTAGAAAACTCTTTTTTTTTTGCCCCTTTCTTCAGACAGTAAAAGAAAATAAGTAGATGGGACCGAAATGAAAAGTGTGTAAAAAGGGCTTTGCAGATCATGTTTCATCAGACTAATTCTGCCTAGAATTGTTTTTCATTTCCTGGACAGACCTTCCCAGAGCCTTTCAATTCTTGATAAGCTTTGGCTGTCTGTGCTGACAGCCTGGAAATGTTTTCTGCCAGAAACCATAATGGTCCTTCTTTCACAGTGTACTGACAGTGCAGAACTGTGAAACACCGTTGATTATTTTTTCCTTCTAAAATTGTACAGCATGATGCCTTAAACTGTACTATCTGTAAGAAAAAGAAAGATCTCCCAAGGTCATTGTGTTGCCAAAGTAAAAAAGCTGAAGTCTTGCTTGTGCTCTTGTGAATATCTTTCACGTATTCTGCTATACAGGTTTCATTCTTAGAGGATTCTTAAGTGAAATGTTTATGTACCATACCCAGGCAGTGTTTGTCCATAGCATGAAAGCACATTGAAGTTGCTTAAAAAGCAGTTATATATGTAATGAAGAACATTAAATAAACAGTCTTCTGACATTCTATCAGTACTTTTAAAAATAGAATCATGGATTACTTTCTTTTCTTAGAAGCAGATGATGTGACCTTTTTCCTCTTTATTTGACACAGGAAACGAAAATCGACTGTGTGAGGGTAGCCACAAAAGGTATGTTCATATTATATGTTCATATGTCATGTATTCTGTATTTCAGCTTGCTGACCTTCCCTTCACACTGTCTTCACAAACTTCCAGAAGTGTTTATTTCATAAAAGGCATCACTGAAACCATTACAGAATTTTAAGTGATTCATTTGCATCTCTTGTTGAGATTTAGGAAGTTTGTTTGTTTGTTTGTTTTTAATAATTAACTTATTACTCACTTTTAGTTGTCTACTTGAACACAAGGTTTCTAAAATATATCCTGTGGGTTTTTATATGATCTCACAATAAATATTTTAGACCTTTCTGTATATAGTAGAGTTGTAAAATTGCAAATTTCAGAGTGCATACAAGCTGCTTATACATCTGTACTGAAAAATTACCCCTTACTCATAATTGTTTTATAAAAGAAAAGTGGAGAAAACATGTTCTTCATTTTCATGGTGCAGATCAGCTCTATTTATTGAACTGTCAGCACACGATACTGCCATTTGTGAGACAAGTTTGTGGAATTGAGACAGTGCTAACTGTAGGTTTGATCGGCAAACAGGGAAAGATAAACATGCTGCTG